>JAQNDB010008400.1:0-10384 GCA_029204045.2 Tillandsia leiboldiana | reverse complement strand
TTTTAAAGTATTGATCTGCTAATTCTAATCTACTTGGCTTGTCATTTTATTTGATTATTAATCTTCTTTAGATTATTTGTTAACTATTAATTACTAAGAGAATCAAAAATATCCAAAAACTCTTTTTATTTTCTATTTTAATATTCTAATATATTTTTAAATTAATTAAAAAAAAATATGTAGACAAAAAATTTTTTATATAAATATTATCTAAATCTTATTGAATAAAATTTGATTTAATTAAATATTTATAACAATGAGAATTATATAATAAATACATTGATAAGTTATTAAGTTAATAAACATATCCAAAACTTTTTAAAAATAGAAATAAAACATTATATTGAAAACAGTAGCTTATTTGTTTATATTTAGAGTTTATAAATAAGATAAAAAATAACATGTATTAAATTTAATATTCACACAATTTAATAAAAAATACATAACTAACAGTGATTTAATATTTATTTTTGTTAATTTTATATTATTCTATATTAAATTATGCAATAATATTAAAAGTTATGAAAAAAAAATAATATAATATTTATTAAGTATATTGAATCACCAATGTTCAAATTATTTTGACTATTTTAAATTATTCAAATCTCTACTTTTGAATTGGCTGATATAATCCATATAAAAATAATATTTTCATTTGATTGATTTTAGTAAAACTATCTAAGGAGCTGATATTCTTTTGATTTTTAACAATAGCTTAACATCTCAATATCTCTTCTTTTTAAACAAATTTAAAATGTAATTTACTTCACATCTCGCTTTTTATACTTGAATATGTTTTCCACATTCTTTTTTATCAATACCATGTTGGCTACTGCTTGTGTAAAATAATGACAATTTTGATAACCAACCATGTGAATCCTTTTATGATATTGGTATTAATCCTAACATTATATTGTCATTATTATTTAGAGATTAAGCTCAATTTAAATTTAATATTTATTTTATGGTATTAATTCTAGATCAATAATAACTTATGACCATTCCTCCTTAATTAGAGTCACGTTCTATTTCAAAATAATTATAATCTGTTTTTTTGAAAGAAACGTTCTGGTTTACTATATTTCGATTTAATTATTTTAAGTGATAATAATGGTCTTTCTAGTTTATTTCTCTCTATAATTAATTTATTTAATTTTAAATCATTTGAGTATTTTATGTATTATTTTATTTCATTTCTTCAATGATTCTATTTTCATTATGTTTTAATAAATATTATATTATTAAAATAGATTATTCAAAATCTTATTCTCCTAATTAAATTGTTAATTTAATCATTAGAATTAGTATTTATTTCTTAATTGTGGAGACCGCTAATAACCTAAGCAAGCTATTAGAGTTCATTCTTCTTGAAATGTTCAAACTAAAAGGTTCACATTCTTCATAAAAACAATTACTAAATCAATTTGAGGGAATATTTGTTTATTCATCATAAGAATGTCTTCAATTATTCAAAAAGTTTTAATTACAGAAGTTTGCTTTTATTATTAATTAATTTCATTATTTTTCAATTTTCTCACGCTATTTATTATCATCATCTTATTTTGTCTTTTCACCTTTAACTCTTGATTAAAAATTGTTTATCAATTGTTAAAAGAGGATTTAAAAGATCAATTATTTTAAATCTGTTAACAGTTATTTAAAAAGATTTTCAATATAATCAATTAAATTGTGATTAAGATTTTGTGAATATATCTATTGAATTATTAATGTGTTATTGATTCTGATAGATTAAGTCTACTTTGATGAAATCAGTTTTTTTAAATACTCTTCAAGTTCTTTTTAATTAGTTTTATTTTACTAAATTAATTTTTCATTTCATCTTTTTAACAGATTTTATTATATACATCCACTATTGACTACCTATTTTCTTCAATGATATTGATGTGCACTAAAAATATTTTTTAATGTTCATCTATTATTTTTAAAATATCTTCTTTTAATATGCTAAAATACTATTTTATTTATTCGATTGATTGATTTTTCTTGCTTTCTTAGACATAATTAGCCATAAGTTGTTCGTATATGCTGAAATCTGGCAAAGGAGGCCAATTCTAAATAATATTGCTTGGATTTTTTTGAAAATATATCACCAACACTAATCAAAAATTGGGAATTTCATCTATCTTTGATGATACATTTAGTACAAACTATTTTATTAGTATTTGAATGATAAGATTGATAGAGTCAATGATAGATTATTGATGAGAATTGGCAAAAAATATCATTGGAAATCCAAATTTTTCAAATAAAGATCTTCTAAACTCTATTAGTCATTAGAAATTCTGCTTACCAATATTATTTAATTAACAATTTTCTTGTAATTATTTGTTTTGATTACTTTTAATTATCTATGAGAATTCCAAATATATAAAAATATCTCTTATATTCTAATTTCAGATTCTAACATATCTTTAGATCATATGAGAATAAATCAGTATTTTTTTGATTGAAGAATATGATATAAGATATATATATTATATGTTTCAAGTAAATATATAGATAAAAATTTTTTATATTCCAATATTTATATGGATTAATGGAAAAAAGATATATTTAAATTTCCATTAATAAATTTGTTATTTTTTTCTGAAAAATTCTATCAAAAAAATGTTATAATAATTATTCTGATAGAATTAATAAATACAAAAATAAATAAAGTGATAATAAATGATTTATTGAGCTTATTATAATATAAATGTATTTTTATAAAGAAAAAATTGAATAATAATTATTAAAATAATAGAAATATATATGTTGTATGTGATTAAATAACAAATTATTTGTTTTTAAATTATAATCTTAAATCTATAGATAAAAAATTAATATTAAATATAAAAAGTAAATACAATTTCATAAAAACATTCTTCTCATTAGTAATTTAATTTCATTATTGTTGATTATTTATTATTTTTTATTTTATTTGCAACCATATTAAAAGTTATGAAAAAAAATATAACTAATATAAATATTAGTATATTGAATCACCACTGTTCAAATTATTTTTACTTTTTTAAATTATACATTTCTGCTTTTGAATTTGGAAGATATAATCCAATATAAAAATAATATTTTTTCATTTGTTTGAGAACAGTAAAATTTTATTATGAGTTATATTCTTTGATTATTAACAATAGCTTAACATCTCAATATCTCTTCTTTTAAACAAATTTAAAAATGTAATTTACTTCACATCTTTACTATAACTTGATATACGTTTTCCATGTTCTATTTTATCAATACCATGTTCACTATTTCGTATATATAATGATAATTTGATAACCACCTTTTGGAATCCTTTTATGATATTGGTATTAATCCAAGCAATATTTCATCGTTATTATTATTTGAGATTTAAGCTCTATTTAAATTTATATTTATTTTCTGGTATTAGTTCTTCGTCAATTAATAACTTATGACCATTAATTATGATTGGAGTCACGTTATATTTCTATATGATTAAAATCTGTTTTTTTGAAAGAAATATATTCGGGTTTATCGAATTAGATTTAAGTATTTTAAGTGATTATAATAAGTCTATTTCTTTTATTACAAATTTCTCTATAATTAATTAATTTTATTTCAATAATTCAGTATTTTACTCATATTTTTTTCATTTCTTCAAGATTTTGTTTTCATTTTATTTTAATAAATATTATATTGTCAATATAGATTATTCAAAATCTTATTTTCCTAATTACATTGTTAAATTTGATCATTACTATTCGATTATTTCTTAATTGTGGAGACAGTTAACAACATAAGAAAGCTATTAGAGTTAATTCTTCTTGAAATGTTCAAACTAAATAGGTTCACATTCTTCTTAAAACAATTATCTAAATCAATTTGAGTGAATATTTATTTATTCATCATAAGAATGTCTTTTATATTATTCAAAAAGTTTTAATTACAGAAGTTGCTTTTATTATTAAATTATTTCATAATTTTATCAATTTTTTCACACAATTTATTATCATCATCTTATTTTGTCTTTCATCTTTACTCTTGATTAAAATTGTTGATCTATTGTTAAAAGGGGATTTAAAAGATCAATTTATTTTAAATCTGTTAACAATTAAGTAAAAAGGTTTTCAATATAATCAAATTAAAATTGTGTTAAGATTCTGTGAATATATCTATTGCAGTATTAATGTGTGATTGATTCTGATTAGATTACGTCTACTTTGATTAAATAAGTTGTTTTAAATACTCTCAAGGTCTTTTTAATTATTTTTATTTACTAAAATTAGTTTTTCATTTCATCTTTTTAACAGATTGTATTATATACATCCACTATTGACTACCTGTTTTCTTCAATGGTATTGATGTGCACTAAAATCTTTTTTTAATGTTCATCTATTATTTTTAAAATATCTGATTTTAATATACTAAATTACTAATTTATTTATTCGATTAATTGATTTTTCTTGCTTTCTTAGACAAAATTAGCCATAAGTGTTAGTATATGCTGAGATCCGGTAAAGGAGGCCATTCTAAATAATATTGTTTGGATTTTTTGAAAATATATCGCAATACTTATCAAAAATTCGGGATTTAATCTATCTTTGATGATACATTTAGTACAAACTAGTTTATTAGTATTTAAATGATTAGATTGATAATTTCAATAACGATTATTGATGAGAAGTGCAAAATATCATTGGAAATCCTAATTTTTCAAGATAAAGATCTTCTAAATTCTATTAGTCATTAGAAATTTGCTTACCATTTTTATTTTATTTTATTTTAAACTCTTGTAATTATTTTGTTTTGATTACTTTTAATTATCGATGAGAATCTCAAATATACAAAATATCTCTTGATCTTGAATTTCATATTCTAATATATCTTAAGATCTTATGAGTATAAGTCAAGTATTTTTTGATTGGAGAATATGATTAAAGATGTATCGGTGTTTGAAGTAAATAAATAGATTAAATAAAACCTTTATATTTTTATTATTTATATGGAATATTAGAAAAAAAGATATATTTAAATTTCCAAAATAAATTTAGTATTTTTTTATGAAAAATTCTATCAAAAAATATCATAATAATATTATCATAGAAATTATTAAATACAAAAATAAAATAAAGATTTTATAAATGATTTATTTAGAATTTTATAATATAATCTATATTATATTTATATAAAAATAATTAAAATGAATAATAATTATTAAATACATTAATAATTTATATCAGGGATGCAAGAGAATATTTAAATTTGAGAATAAAATAGTGAGAATGCGAATATTCTCATTCTCATTTGATACATTAAAAATTAGAATATTCTAATTCTCATTATCAAAAAAGGTTATATAAAACTAGTATTCTCATTCTCATAATTTTTTTTTGATAATATTCATTTTCATTCTCTAAAAATTATAAAAAAAAAATAAAAGCTCAAATTTTTTTTCTAGTATCAGTTTTTCATATTTTCAATGTACAGTAGATGCTCTAATAAAAGTTCAAAAAAAATTTTATTTTAAATAATAGTTGGTTTTAATTAATATAAAATTGTGCAAAACATAGTTAATTTGATAAAACAGCTTAAACTATATATTATTATCTGTGTGTTGAGAAGATATTATAATAATTATTCTTACATTCATTTTAAAATAAAAAATTTTTTGAGTCTTAATTTGAGACACAATATTATTATTTTTCTTTGGGCAAAACTAATTTCAGTTTTGCTTCAGGTAATAAGATGGTATTATATAAAAGTAAATGATTTACAATTAATTTCTTTATTTTTATGTTTGAATAAGATGAAATTTAAAAATAAGTGTGTTAAATAATTGCATTTTAAATATGAATAGAGAATATTAATTCTTATTCTTAAATAATTCTTTTCTAAACAATTCAAATCCTAAAATATTTATTCATTTATAATAAGATATTTTTAAAATTATATTTATATACAATTTATTATTAATATTAATGCTTTCTGTTTATATATTTATTCTAAACTTATAATTAATTTAAATTAATAAATTAATTTTTAAATTTTTATATATTTATTTATATTTAATCACCATTTTTCAAAATATTTGACTGTCTTAAATTATTGTATTTATATTTTTTGATTAGATTATAATGCAGTATAAAAATAATATTTTTCATTTGATTTAAGATTATCTAAATCATTTAATGAGTTAATATTCTTTTGATTATCCACAATAGATAAACATCTCAATATCTTGTCTTTTACACAAATTTAAAATCTCATTTACTTCACATCTTCTCGTATATCAGAAATATGACTTCCACTTTCTATTTTATCAATACCAAAAGATTTATTACCTGTATATGGATGTTAATCTTTTTTATGAACCATCCTAATCTTTTTATGATATTGGTAATAATCCTAACATGATGCCATAACCATCCATATTTTAAGATTTAATCTCAATTGAAATTTCATATTTATTTTCTGGTATTAATTCTTTATCAATAATAACTTATGACCAATCCTCATGAAAATCATGTTCAATTTCAAATATGATTAAAATTATTTTTTTGAAAGAAATCCATTCTGGGTTGGCACCAATTTGATTTAATTATTTTCAATGATTATAATAAGTCTATTTCATTTATCTCTTATTTTAATTAGTTTGTTTTATTTTCAATCATTTAAATATTTGACTTCATTTCTTCTTTGATTATGTTTCATTTTATTTGAATAAATATTAGATTGTCAATAATGACTATTCAAAAATGTTATTTTTCTTATTAGTCTAATTAATTGATTATTTAGATTTATATTTACTTCTTAGTTGTGAAGAAAGTCAATAACATAACCTAACTATTAGAGTTCATTTTTCTTGAAATTATTAAACTTAATAGGTTCACATTCTTCAAAATAATAATTTTGTAAATCAATTTGAGAGAATATTTGTTTGTTCATCATAAGAATGTCTTTCATATTATTTAAAAATTTATTATTACAGAAGTTGCTTTTATTATTAATCAAATTCATAATCTTATCAACTTTCGACACAATTTACTATCTTCATCTTATTTATTCTTTTGATCTTCAATTCTTGATTAAAATTGTTGATTATTTGTTAAAGAGGATTTAAAAGATCAATTTATTTTAAATTGGTTGAGAGCTACTTAAAAAGGTTTTCAATATAATCAAATTAGAATTGTTATTAAGATTTGTGAATACATCTATTGCATTATTGATCTCTGATTGATTTTGATTAGATTAAGTCTACTTTGATGAAATAAGTTGTTTAAATACTCTTCAAGTTCTTTTTAATTATTTTTATTTTTCTAAATTTAATCTTTCATATCATCCTTTTCACAGATTTTATTATAAATATCTATGATTGACTGCCTATTTTCTTCGATTTTATTGATATGTACTAAGATCTTTTTTTAATGTTCATCTATTATTTTTTAAATATCTTCTTTTATTATGTTAAAGTACTAATCTATTTATTTAATTGAGTGGTTTTTCTTGCTTACTTATATATCATTAGTCATAAGTTGTTAGTATATGCTTATATCTTGTAAGAGAGGCCAGTATTATATAATATTACTAGGATTTTTTGAAAATATATCTTCAATACTTATCAAAAATTCAGGATTTAATCTATCTTTGATTATACATTTTGCGCATGCTAATTTATGTTGATTTAAATGATTAAGATTGATAAATTCTAATACAGATTATTGATGTGAATTACAATATATCATCGGGAAACCAAAATTTTCGAAATATAATTATCCAAAATTTTATAAGTCATTGAGAGTGCTTGCCATTTTTTAATTTGATTTATTGATCTTCAATTAATTATTCTTTTGATTTGATTTTTAATTATCTTAGAGAATCTCAAATACCCAAAAACTCTCTCTATTATTGAACTATATATTCTAATATATCTTTAGATTTTATGATAATAAATCAAGTGTGTTTTTGATGAATAAAATGAAATATTAATGTATTTATATTTAAAGTACATATCAAAATTTTTTATTTTTCTATAAAAAGATATTTAAATAAATTAATACCAAAAAATATTTTTTTGAATAAATTGAGAACCAAATTTTTTTATCTTACAGTTTGATATAAAATATAAAATATTTCTTTATAAAACATATTTTCATTAATTATACTTTATTTCTTAAAACAATATACTTTAATTTATAGATTATAATTTTCTTTTATCTTACATGTAAAGTTCTCATAAACAACTTTAACTCTGATTTTTAACTAATTACTATTAAATTTATGGCTTTATTTTTAATATCATTGATTTCTTTGTATAAATTAAAAGGTTTGAGTTAAGATCATAAAATAATATTTGGATTAAATGATAGGTATAAAAACTTTAAATGTAATATAAATTCAGGAACTTTATGATATTAAATATAGAGAGTATTAATTAGAATAATAATGTATAAATTGGTTTTAATTTCAATTAAATATCTATAAAAATTTCTTCAAAACAAAAGCTAAATGATTGATAAATTACTCATTAAAGTGAATGAATATTAAATTTTAAAAGTATTAAAGCAAATAGATAACTATATAAAAATACTAATATATCATAATATTAAAAAATGATAATTGAATGAATAAGCATAATATAAAATAATATGGTAATATTAATATCACAATACTTTTATGCTTTTATTACTAAACTATACTTAGGTTATGATTATCTTTCTTCGTATTTTAATTATTAAAATATCATGAAATTAAATGAGAAAAGAAATACTATTCGATATATATTTGATAAGAAAGAGTTCTATCTTCCGATTAATCAGACTAACTTTCTATTTTACTATAAGATATTTCTTTTAATTTCTGATATTATTGAAAAAATTGTATTATCCAAAGAAAATAATATTGAAGTTTAAATCAATGGTGTTTAAAAGAGAGATATGACTAATGAGAATAAAATTACTTCTTAAAAGCACTTCAAATTCCTCATTAGATTCAACCTAATGAAATTGATGAATCATCACAAAATATATAGTTAGATTCCTATCTATCATGAGATTAATGATTTCTTTTATCTTAAAATTCACCATCATTTTAATTATCACCACTATCTTCAATTTAAATTACCTATTAAGGATTCGAGACAAAATTTATAGATTTTTCATCACTATCAGAGTAAGATGAGTTGTTCTAATTTATTCTTAAATTTATTAATTTTGAAATGATGGTAGGTGTGGTTCTTCAGAGAATTATTGGGGTAGTCTTTATGAATTTTAATGTAAACCTTAAAGAGAAAAAGGAGGACGATTAGGTGGTTGTTCAAATTATGAAGTCAAAGCAGAAAATCTTATGCTTTCTCTAATAGGCAAGTAACTTAATTATTGGTTTATTGATTTTTAATTGTGTGCAGGTTAGGATTCCTAAGAGTCTTATTGGGATGGTCTATATTAATCTTAATAATAATATTAAGGAGAAAAGATAGCAATTTGGTAAACAACATGTATGAAGTTGTTATTATAAATATTATTAAGATATATATAACTATTATTAATACAATAATTCATTAATTTATTAATTTTGAGATTAAAGCATTTTGAAATGCATAGGATAATTATTTTATTACTATTCAAGGATAAATGTTGATTGATTGATAAAATTGATAGTGAATTCAAGTTGGATTTATTAAGAAGTATTATCAATACATTTTTAGCAAAGATATTCTGGTTATTCCATTTGGCTATGAGTTTTTATAAGAAATACAGGCTAGTCTATATGGTTTCTACAATAAAGGTAGTTAGTGAATATTTATTAAGATGATTAGGTTATTTTTATTAAGCTTTTTATTATTTATTTTTGTTTACTTATTTATTTTATTATTATCAAAACAAGAATTCATTCAAGTATTTATATCAATTGCCTGAATATCAAAAATAAATTTTCGAACTTTTGAAGTTGGAATTATTGGTGGAAATTGATTCAAATATATCTATTATTTTTTCAAATATATCGAATAATTAATTTATTCGATATTCAGTTATTTCGATATTAATTTTTCGATTAAAAAGTAAATACCGTAATCTCTCGTAACCTAGTAAGTCGAAAGTCAAATTTTGCCTTATGAATAGTGAGGGACATAAAAAAATATAATTTAAAATTCACCAACTCTCAAATTTTTTAATATTTTAAATTTCTATTATATAATTAGTTCAAATATTATATTAAAATAGATAAAATTGATATACTTCATTTATCGTTTATCGAATTGCTTAGATAATTGACATTCTTTGTTTATTTACATTTAATCAACATCTCTATATATTTCGATTAAATAATTTAAAACATTCACTTTTCTATTACATTGGAAATATGATTAATTTCTTTTACTCTTTATCTATTTTAAACAGAATTT
>JAQNDB010008399.1:0-10387 GCA_029204045.2 Tillandsia leiboldiana | reverse complement strand
CTGCCCGAGGCCGCCGCGCGCTGCCCGCGCCCTGCCCGCGCCGCGTGCGGCCGCTGTGCCGCCTGCCCGAGGCCGCGCCGCCTCCCGCCGGCGCTGCCCGCCGCCGCCGCCGGCCGCCGGCCGCCGGAGTTACTGTTTCGGCCAGTGAACAGTACCCGAGCACCAAAAATACAAGTAAATAGTCCATCTTGACCGTTTTCGCGCGCTGATTCCAAATCCGGCGTCTGTTTCGCCCAATTCCAATCCTAAAATTTGCCGAAGGCTCCCGGAAAGGTAAAATTAATCCGTTTTTCGCGTCGAGTCCAAATTTGATATCCAATTTGCGCGAAGACACCTCTAAACATCCGACGGGGTCTTCCGGTTACCCGCGTGATCCAATTTAAGCCCCGAGTCCATCACTTGTGTCCAAATTGGCGCACGAACACCGCCGACATGCCGCGTAGGCTTCCAGAAGCTGCTGGTCACACTGCAAAAGCCCTGCAAGGATCCGGGTCACCACATCCTCCCCCACTAAAAGAAAGTTTCGTCCTCGAAACTAAAGCAACTCCCAAGGAGTCTCAGAAACCAGGGGTCAAAACTCAACACCGCCGTCTCCAGCTTCCAAGTCACCTATCACTCCCCGTGATTCCTCCTCAGCAACAACATCAACAATAACCAGAACGGCAAAGCCCGATTGCGCAATTCCCTCCTCACGAGCCGGAATTCGCAACGGACGTCCCTCGTACCCCAAACTCTCACAGACCTCAAAAGGAACGAGTCAGTCACGGGCGAGGGGTCCAAAGCATAACCCTCCAGAGCTGAGACGCAGAAAAACCTCAAAACTCCAACAAAAGATTGGGGGAAAGGAACGAACAGCCCGAGCAACACGCTCTAAAATCACTCCCAAGAGCCAACTCAACCAAAGTGATCCGAGACACATCCACAAAAACACCAGCACAGAAAAGGGGCCCTAACAAGTAGGGGCTCACACTCGGTCGCCCTCAAAACTCAACCATCCAAGTGGATTGCTCAGCCGCGGCCTCTCATCAAAAGGGATCCTCTGGGACACAAACTCAAACACTGAACACCAGAATGACCCCACACAGCGCCAGCTATGGAACCGTCAAACTTAACTCTCAAAAGCCCTTCTGCTCCAGGTATCCGCCACCACAGTGGCTCAGTCGGGGTGATACTGGATGCTCAACAAAATTCAATGTAGCTCTACAGCCACAGTGGGAGGTATCACTATAACTCACAAACCCATCTCCCACTACTGACTAGGTTAAAATCGGTGCTGGTACCAATCTCATCATCCGCTCGTCAAGCTCAGCTGGCACTATCCGGTCCAAAAGCTCCTCACCCCAACAATAACCGTCGCTCTCGGCCAGTCTTAAATAGCATCCATTTTGGCCGGATTTCCACAGCCGCCCCTATGGCTAAAATAAGTAATCCAGGAAGATATGCTCTCGAAGCTAAAACTTGTACCACAACGACTTGGCATACAGCTTCTTCCTCACAGACTTTACCACAGCATCCACCAAGCTTCACAAGCTCTAAATCATTCGGGGAGGGGATAAAACCAAAATATCCCTAGAGAATCCCGCTATCAATCCGTTCAAGTCCCGCTGGAATACAGAATTCCTCAATCTTAAAGGCAACAAGGCATTAGTCATTCCATTGGCTTCACTGTACTCGTAATGCCCCTAGCGTCTCTTGAACGCCATCTTGGCGAAACACTCAACTGAAAATCCAAACTGGTGCAGGCATCACAATCGACCGACTGCCGGGGCAGAACTCCATCAAAAGGCCCTAAATAATACCTGGACCTGACTGGGCTCCAATCACAAAGGGCTCTCACCGTCGTGTATCAACGACGTGACACTAGGTCAAACAGACCCTCCATCCATCAAATCCACGCACCTAAGACATCAACTCTCGCAGCTCTAAAGGCGATATCCAACGAGGTGCTATGAAGTTCGCGCGGTTTCCAAAACCACGTTAATCACACTCTTAATCTCCCTTCCGGCGGCATAATCATCGGCTCAAATGGACTCATACCCGGGATCTCACGAGCAATAGGGGTATCCTTAAGTCCCACTGCCGCCGTAGGCACCTCTCACTCTGTCGCCGTAACTGGGGTGCTCAAACAGTCTCAACAACAAAATGCCTTCCATTATCCGCTTTGGAGAGAATCAAAGTCCTTTATCTCAACAGTCAAACATCCTGTGGCACTACGCCAACCAATCCCAAGCACTGGGTCAAACACCAAGCTGCCACAAATACCAATATGTCTGCCGGCATAACTCACGGCCTCTACTGCACTGGACATAATCCACAAGCCTCCCCCACCTACACAATGCCAACCGTAACCTGTACCTCAAGTGCATGTGGTAACGACTCTACCTCTAGTCCATGCAGGAATGCAACATGCTCTAGCTCCGACTGCTGTGATGAAATCATACCTGCGACAACTCAATCCACTACCGTGGCGCCCTCCAACCGGGCAGCACAGATTCATCCGCTCGATGCAAGTGGTCGTCGCTCAGCCTGCCAAAATATCTAGACCAATCACAAAGGGGAGCACGACCTCTGTCCATGCTCACACGGAGGTGCCGAACGTGGTCTCTCGCAGACAGCCAATCCACGCTACCGCTGCGCCACTCTGATAAAAAAAAAAGGGCTGTTGCTGTCATCGGGGTCTACCCAACCCCTGACGTCTCAGAAATCCACCTGAATATCATCGTCACACGACCAAGCACAAATGATTCATGTAATTCCTTATACAATTATCCTTACTAAGCTCACCCCTCAAACACATATAATGCACCCCCAAACATGCCAGTTATCAAACACACAGGGTAACATCCCCCTGGGGTAAGCTTTACATAATCCATCCACAAGGATATCCACCATCCCGAAAGGGAAAATGAGAATGTCTCTGCCGGCCGATCTATCCTCCAACACCTAGCGTCAAGCGCCTAAATCCAAGACTCGCCTCTGGCGGCAGACCCCTATCCAAAGGAACTGTAACACTATGCTCCATACACAATGCCTACTCCATCGAGGCATCCAAAATCCAGAACGGGGGAAATCAAATAACCTGAAAGGTATCCTGACGCAGTCCACTCACAGTCACGCATATCCTATGCGCCATGTCCCCCAAATCATAGAGCGCGCAGTTTGACAACTGCGTAAACCCTTTAACACAAGGAGGCTGTCAAGTAGTCTCTCCATCTCTACCAGCCACGATTCTACCCCAAGAGGCTCCAAACTTAATCCTATGAATCGGGATGGTTTATCTGCCGAAACTGGCTCAACTGATCAATGGTGTCCCATAGCTCATCAGCTGTCAACTATCCACCCTGCCTCGGCGCCTTGTCACTAAACATCGGCACGAAGGGCTACTCACTCCATCAATACCACAGAAATCCCCGCCCTTGAGGATGCTGCAATCGGGTGGTCTCAGAAGGAAGCACTGTCGAGCTGCCCGCCGCTCTGACAACTATGTCACAAAACCATATGCTCGTTCACTCTGCCGCTGATAGGCCTCTGACAATCCTGTCATCAGGGTCCGGAGCTCTCTGACTCCAAATTGGTATCCGGCCTGAAACAACTAGCTCAAACCCAACTACTGCACCAAAGTGCACCCGGGTCAGGGCCCAACGTCGGGGAGACACCGCTCGCCACGACAAACCGCAAATCAACACATCCCAAACACTCGACCCAATCTAGCGAAAGTCAAAGACATCCTCCTATTTTTGCAACTTTATGTTGTCTGCAGCCAACATAACTGTCCCACAAAAATAGGGTATGTCGATCCCTCTTCACTCACAGGAAGAGTCAAAACCAAATCACCGACTTCCGCAAAATGTCGCGTCTCTCACGCCCTAACATCCTAGGGTCCGCCATAAGCCTAGGGTTTCCTAAGTCCCAACCGACCTATCCCTAAGCTCTGATACCAACTTAATCTGTCACGCCCCGGGTGTAAACCAGAACCCGGGCCCGTCCACAGATCCGCCGTGCACACGGTATTTCCCGTGTACACGAAGCGCCAACAACCTGCTCAGATATAAAAGATATAATAAAAGAGCAATAAAAACAGAGCTGAACTAAAACTAATACATCTCAGACTGAAGCTGGAAATAAAATACAATACATTAGTATAAATGATACATCAGTCTCTCCCAGCTCACAAATAATAAATACAACCTGCTGGCAAAAGCCAGTCCCAAAAGTGAAAGTACAACCGTCTGAGGAAAACCTGGGTACCCCAATAGTCCAGCTAACACGCTCATCCTGCCTCGAGATCTATCTACTCAGCCGTCCTCTCTCCTCGACCCGCCACTGAAAGCCCAGTAGCACCCGCAGAAGACTCTGCAAAACAAGGGAGAAGAAAAAGAGGAAAGAAGAATGGGGGTGAGAACTACTAGTAAACCAGTAGACTCCCCTAGTGGGTAAAACCTCAAACTCTGACACGCCCACTAGGTCAACCAGAGGCAAAGGAAAACAAAGGCGGTATGCAAAAAGAATGAGACTCCTGATGAAAAGCTACCACTAGAATGCCTCTAAAATGCCGAGCTAATAGAATAGCTAAATGTATGCATCAGAAAATAAATGTCTGCCAGAATAACCCAATCTGACCACCAGTAAACACTGATACTGCCTGCTCTGCCGCGACGGGTATGCCAGCCTACGCATAACACCGAAGCAAAGGAGTCCCAAGGACTCAAAACCCAGCATGGTGCCCGGCGCTCTGCACCGTGGAAAGCCTACTCCGGAGTGGCACTCGAGGGGAGCGACCCACACGAGTAAAGTATCACTGTAACAAGCATCTCTGTAACCACTGTCTCATAATAGCAGGACTGGATCATGACTATGATCAAAGTGGGAAAATCCATCCACTAAAGAAAGACCCGATCTCAACCCGATGCAAGATAGACAAACCGTGGGAAATCCATCCACAAGAGACCTGGTACCCAATCTGATGCATAAGAAACCTCCGGTCAACCGCCCAATGTCCGCGGTTGCCGCAATACCCTGCCTGTCCCAAAACCGAGAACCTGACTACACTATCCTATCCACCTGCTCGCGCACGAGCTGCAAATACCCTGAGCCTCAAATGAAAGGAGAAAAGAATAACAAAAATGGTTTCTCCTATGTCAGTTCCAGCATGATAGTGTAGCAGAAAAAGATGGCCTATCTAGGTGACCATACAAGCATGCAAATGTCCCAAGATGATATAATATAAAAGAGAAGTCGAGAAGTTTTTACCTTGCTAAAGCATGCTGATAAAAGTATAAGAGTAGTAAATAAAAGATAGCCTGTGCCTGTCTAAAATGCATGCCCAAAGCCCACAATTTACTAATCAGCCTTCTAATCATAGAAGCTACTCCAATGCCTAGAGGGTAATTAAAAGTAGGGTTTCACAACAACACCCAGGATCACAAACATGTCCCACATATGACATCTGGTCCCCCGCCTACTATCCGCGGTAACCATAATACCCCAGAGGCTAAAATCTAAGCCCCGGCTACACAATGCCAATCCCCTGCTCCAACCCGAGCAACACATAGTCACCTGACTAAAGAATAGGGGGTGAAGAAGGAAATATGTTTCTTCTAAATCAAATCCCACATAAAGTGTGGCGACAAGAAATGGCCCTACAAAATGTCCAAATAAGCCAGCCTATGTCCTCAAGAGAGATAGGAGAAACTTGTGACAAATAGTGGTTCGACCAGCGTAACAATTAATAGCTTCACCTGGGTATAATCATCATGCTAAAATCATAATCCGACCACACCTGTCCATAATCTGCTAATCACCCTCATATAAACCATCCCCTATGCCTGTCCAAAAATATCCTCAAGTGGTGTCCTCCCGCAACACACATCATAATATCCCAACATAAAAGTAAATCCCCCCATGCTAAGTTAAATGACAATAATATTCCCCTAAGCATGTATATGTTCCAATGACTGTCAGACTCCCACTATAGCATTTTTCATATGATAGGCTCACCATTTTATTAATTAAGGATGCATGTTCATTAAATTGTCATTCAATATGTCCAATAAAGAGGTTCTCTCTGATATTCCTAGTGGGTGTATCAGAAAAGAGGGATATAGCAGCCACCCACCTGAAGTGCGAACTGTCCGGTCCCGTACAGCTGAAAATACCAGAAATTCCAAACCCTTGCTCCAACAAGTTCAGCACACCCGTAACACTCCTGGTACAATACAAAATCCACTAAACACACTTAGACTCCCAAATAATGCTCTTATAATCACATACAATATCTGTCCCAAAACTGCTAAATTTTCACCTGCAGAAAGTGCCCAGAAAATTCCCAGAAAAATACCACAGCGATCCTCGCGTCGATAGCTTCGCAACGGTAGCTTGCAGGTCCCAATCTGAGTTCGGTAAGACAAGATATAAATTCGGCAAGGTGGTGAACCAAACAACAAACTGTGGAAAAAGACTGCGCACTGTACACTGAGAAAACAGTGATTTTCACCACGAAATAAATCTCAAGAAATTCCAAGAAAAATACGAGCGCGTTCCTTGTGATCCGTAGATGAAAAAGTTGTATAAGCTCGTCTTCGTCTGACACTCGAGCGCGAAGATATGGCCAAAATACTCCGATGCTGTCCTCACAATCCTCACAGAAAAAGGGTTCACATTAATGCCTCGGGATCCGTGCCAACGAGTTAAAATCGGAATGTGCGATCAAATTTAAAGATGAAGCCCTACCTGTCGTGAAGCCAACGGGGCAAAAATCATAGAAAAAGGAGCTCGGGGTAGACCAGCGGAGCTAAACGCCGCTGCTGCGCCGAAGAAGAACACAGGAAATGCAACATCGCGCCGCGCCGTAAAATCCAAAACCTCGGGATTCGAGCCTTCTAAAATTCTGAAACTTGGCGGGTGTAATCTTCACTTCATGGAGAAGATTTCTCCTTCTCATCACCCTTCGAGCTGAGAGCTCGAAGGGGTCGAAAATCCCCCTTGAAGAGCCCTCGGGATGCAACTTAAGGGAAAACCAGAAAAGTCTTTTGCAAAAATTCCCAACAAGTCCCCTAAATTTTTCGCTGCGCCCGGAGCACGTGCGCCCGCCACTAGCAGAGCGCCACGTGGCCCCAACCACCGTGCACCGCCCGTGCACCGCGCACGCCGCACCAGCCCGCACGTCGCGTACGGCACCTGCTCCACCCATTGCGTGGACCGCGCGCACAACGCCGCACCAATCAACAGCCGCCACGTGTCCGTCGGTCCACCGTGCACCCGCGAAACTCCGTGGACCGCGCGCTGTGAGCCGCCCAACCACCATCCGCCACGTGGCACCGCCACGGTGCACGCCCGGGCCGTGGACCGCGCGCCTGCCCGAGGCCGCCGCGCGCTGCCCGCGCCCTGCCCGCGCCGCGTGCGGCCGCTGTGCCGCCTGCCCGAGGCCGCGCCGCCTCCCGCCGGCGCTGCCCGCCGCCGCCGCCGGCCGCCGGCCGCCGGCGATCGCCGGAGTTACTGTTCCGGCCAGTGAACAGTACCCGAGCACCAAAAATACAAGTAAATAGTCCATCTTGACCGTTTTCGCGCGCTGATTCCAAATCCGGCGTCTGTTTCGCCCAATTCCAATCCTAAAATTTGCCGAAGGCTCCCGGAAAGGTAAAATTAATCCGTTTTTCGCGTCGAGTCCAAATTTGATATCCAATTTGCGCGAAGACACCTCTAAACATCCGACGGGGTCTTCCGGTTACCCGCGTGATCCAATTTAAGCCCCGAGTCCATCACTTGTGTCCAAATTGGCGCACGAACACCGCCGACATGCAGCGTAGGCTTCCAGAAGCTGCTGGTCACACTGCAAAAGCCCTGCAAGGATCCGGGTCACCACAACCCTAGAGGCTAGGTTTTCATCGTTCTTCTTTATAGCCTTTTTTAGGTTAATTCGATGGTTCTTTCAAGAACATATCTTTTGTCGAATTGATCTAATCTTTGCTTAGAGATTTCTTCTACGGTTCCTCATTGAGAATCTAAGCAAAGGATCACCATCGAAGTCAATATTCTTATCGACTGAGTTTGCGTCGTGGATTCGACGTGGCATCGTGGATTCGGTGTGCTAAAGGCGTTTCGTGGATTCGAAACGTGTGCTCGTGGATTCGAGTGGCGTTCGTGGATTCGAACGTGTGCAGTGTGTAGAGTTCCGGAGCTTCGGGCAGTGTGCCGACTCCACGGGGCAGCCTGGTATTGTGGAAATACCTTCAGCAGTTTCTGTTTGTTTTACAGAGAGGTTCGGGTGGTCCCGGAGCGACGCGGAAGTCTTTTTGAAGGAAAGTGAGTTGGCGTCGGCTTGAGAGCTTGCGGGTCGAGCTTTGGCTTCCTGGATGGTTTTGATGTGAGTTGATCTCTTGGGACATGTGTAATATGTTTTTACAGAGGTGTTCGGTTGGTTTCGGGGTGATGCGGAAGTCCCGAGGCGAGAAAGTGAGTCGTCGGGGCGATTTCGGAGTTTTTGGAGCTGTTACTGGAGGGTCTGGGTGGCTGGTTCCGGAACCAGGTCCTTGGTTCCGGAACCAGGGGGTGTGTACCGGTACCAAGTAGGTGGTACCGGTACACAAGCTCGGGGGGAGCCCGTTTTGCCCCGACTTGTACAGTGAGAGAGGTATGGCCTCTGTTCCTGTTCCAACCACCCCAGACTCGATTTATATCCTTGTTAACCTGCTCCCTCACCCACCCTTCATCTTATCTCTTCCACCACCTTTCCTTGCTGCCTGAGAAGTGAAAGAAGAGGAAGAAGTAGAAGGAGAAGAGAAGGTGCCTGTGAGCTTCATGCTTGGTGGGAGTTGACCCGGTCAACGTGCGCGCACCGAGCAAAATTGAGGTAGGCTGGTTGATGGAGATTGTAAATTTGGTTATCTTGATTCTCCTCTTGGGTTTTATTGATGGAATTGAATGGGATTTTGAGCTAATTTCCATCCTTGCTTCACTCTTGTGCTCTCGGATTGGAGGCAAGCAGGTTGGGTTACTGTGCAAATCCGCAACGCTTCGCATGCTTGATTCGTGGGTTGGAGTGATCGGATTGAGCTGAGATTTTTATGGTGGCCTAGCTGGGTGCTGTGGAGGTTGTTTGGAGCTCCGTGGATTTTTCCGAGACGCGCGACGGTGCGCGCGCGCGCGAGAGGCGCAGTTCAGTTTTTCGTCAGATTGCGCCCGTTTCTTCACCGTTTTCGGCGCGGCCTTCGGAAAGCATTTGAGGTGGGTTGGATTTTCTTCTAAAAATCGTTGGAATGCCCTCTAATGCTTCAGAACGCACTTTGATCATGTCAAAACTGTATATTTTAGCTGTTAAATGATCTGATAGTTGCCTAGAAAATCATAGAAATATTATCTGAACCCCAGAGTATTTTTAGTGGACTCTTGACATTATATGACACTAGACTGTGTACTCGGTTGGCCTCATTTAAGCTCCCGAACCGTTTTAAAAATCTGAAGGCTTGTTTTATTGGAAAACCGACTTTTAAAAATGGTTTTAAAATGTCTGAGGGTTCTAGTGATGCTGCATGGGTTCGGGGAGCATGTTCTCTCGTGCCGGGGGCCGAGGAGATATTTGTTGATTATTAGAGCCTTTCTGTGGCTTTTGAGTTTTACTAGTGTCATTGGGGTTCTATTTGAGCACTTCAGATTCAGTCGTGGAGTTTTACTCGACCTTGACATGAGTGTGTGTCGTGTATCCACTGTGTTCCGATCTATTTGATCGTGGATTATAGCCTGCTGAGCCTGGCATGTTGCCAGTTATGAGATCCTTGAGATACTTGAGTTCGGTGGGGTCGCTCCCCTCGAGCTACGCCCCGGGTGCGATGATGATACCGAGCCTGACGAGGCTGCGATGAGTTACTGAGAGTCCTTGAGGGACACCCTACGTAAGTCGTTCCCTCCGGGTATGTGCGGCAGTAGATGAGGCGCGGGCTTGACTTTATCTTGACGGTCCAAAGAGGACAGTCATTGAGATTTTGGGTGAGATGTGTGAGTGAGTTACACTGCATGTTCATAGATGAGTATTTTTCCTTTTGAGCATATGTAGAGGCCTATAGAGATAGATTTCCAGCTTTCCCTTTTATCGGTATTATCTATCGATCTTGAGTTACCTTGTGTGCCTCCGGTGGTCTTAGGGGGAGTACGTGGTGCTTGTCGTTGAGGACGGTACCACTGGGAACTACATTTGTGCGTAGTTCTCACACCCGCTGCGGTGCGGGTTTCATGAGGCAGCTGCTCGACTCCTTCCCGTGCGGAGCGTCTTAGATCGAGGATACAGGGCGTGGGCCGACCTAGTCGCTTACCGCAAGTCAGTTTAGTGGGAGGTAGCAGTACCCCTTTTGAGTTTCCACTTTTGTAGAGTGAGATTTTGAGAGTGTTATTTTTG
>JAQNDB010008398.1:0-10392 GCA_029204045.2 Tillandsia leiboldiana | reverse complement strand
CGCCCACAATCTTTTAGAGCGCCCTGCATGACCCTGTCAAGGACAGACATTGGAGTGCGTTGGAATGTGCAGCCGCACACGCGAGCGCTGCTGGAGGAGTGCAGCAGATGGATCTCGGAACGTGCCAGTCTCAAGATCCTCATGTCAAGGCCATCGGCCCTAGTGATGGCAAACTGGAACGCGTCGTCAGGAAGGCGCCGCACGGTGCCAACAGGACAAACCATCAAGCTAGTCCTGTGACCCCAGGCGCGGCGCTGCCGTCCCTCAACCGCCGCCCTGCAGGCGCTTTTCTGTGAAGACGTGTCAGGGTACTGAGACAAACCCCTTTCACAATACAGGCGTTTGTGGTGAAGCACTACCAGCCGCACTGTACGAGTACCCCAAGTTTGACGCCGCCTTCCGCCGCATGCTGGCGGCCGCCGAGGCGGCGGCGGACGCGGCGCGCCGGCCGACCGCGGTGCAGTCGAAGGCGGGCCGGGCGGCGCTGCGGCCAACGGCCGAGAGTGGGTCGTGCTCGCCTGTGTTCCTTGTGTTTCATGTCCTGATGTGATCGGCCTACAATGGTCGGCTGCTGGTGTGGTCAGCCTCGAATTGTCACGACGGGGGTGAGCTGGCACATCCATCATAGGCAGTTCGCTTGCGACCATCTCACTGGCTGCAGCTGCAGCTGCAGCCCTGTGCGCGTCGCATAAACCATTAGGGCTTGCAGTCAGGGGCTGATGCAGCTCTGACCAGAGCACGACCTGCTGCGAGCGTGCTGGTGGCAGACCGGAGGGTGACATCTCGTCGCGGCCGGATCGCACACGGCGGGTCATCAGTCGGCTCTGCACTCAGTGCTCGCTTGTGGCGGCAGATTGCGGAACTGAACTGATGGCGGAACCGGCGTGGCAATCCGGCTGGCATTGTCAAACATGTTTCACTGGGAGAGCAACGGCACTCATTGCTTGGGCTGGATGCGGCCCACAGCGGCCCTCAAGCTCACATGCCCATGGTTAGTGCTGATTCCTCACGGCAGGCGGGCGCGAGACAGCGGCCGGCGACGAGCAAGCAGCGAGAGCGGAGACGATGAGGATGGCAGCGACGAGGCGGGCGGCGACAATGGCGGGCAGCCTGCCCGAAGACCGCT
This sequence comes from Tillandsia leiboldiana, assembly GCA_029204045.2. Taxonomy (NCBI): domain Eukaryota; kingdom Viridiplantae; phylum Streptophyta; class Magnoliopsida; order Poales; family Bromeliaceae; genus Tillandsia; species Tillandsia leiboldiana. Next base: position 9,266 of record JAQNDB010008398.1, on the reverse strand, counting down.
TGATGGCAAGCTGGCACACATGGCTCTGCAGGTGAACGCCGCAACTCGCCACGGGATCACAACCCTCTGCTTTTAACACGTCATCCAGCGGCATGCCCAGCGCAGCCGCAGGTTGCTGCCCTTGCCGCCGTTGCTCTCAACCGTTGCTGGCGGAGGGACTGCGCATGGCGCGAGGCTCACTCCTGACCCCCGAGAAAGAGATATTCCCCGCCACTGCACACCTCACGACAGCATGGAAACATCGACGAGCGCAACCCCGCAGGACGATGCGCCGTCTTCCGGCGCCTCCTCTGGCGCCGAAACTCCGGCGCGGGCGCGGCGATGACGCGCGAAAACCCTAAACGCTAAGGGTGACACGGCGTTCGACACCAGCGCGCTCGGCAAGCGGCTGGGGCGGCGGCGGGCGGCCTGGGCCGCGCGGCGCCAAGGCGCCGGAGCCGGCGCAAACGGCAGCCCCTCGAAGGATGACTCCTCAAAGAAGCCCAAAAAGAAGGTGCCCTTTTAAATTGAATAAAAAAACCTCGCAAAAAATAGAGCTGCCAAAGAAGTTGCTTTCATTGTGGTTCAAGCCCCCTTTGAGGCCGTGGTCCATGTCGCATGTCTGCCAGCGAGGCGCGCGGTGGGGTGGGGGCAGATTCTGCACGGCCACAGGTGCCGGCCTTGCCGAGTATTCAGTGCGAGACGCTTGTCCCTGCCACGGCTGCATCTTGCCTCAGAAGCGGCTGGGTATTCTGCATGTCCAGCTGCATGTTTCAGTAAAGGCTTGACCTGCTTTGCAGCTGTGCCATGCATTGTGCTCGCCACCGCACCAAGCATGCTGCCACCGGCACAGCATGCTGCTTGGCATCTGACTCAAAACCCTGGCTGCCGCAGGAGGCGCGCACCGGGATACGCCAAGGGCAAGGCAAGGACCTGGACTTTTCCGCGGACCCAACGGCAGCGCCGCGGACGCCACGGAAGCGGGAAGCACTGGACCTGGGGCCAGCCTCGTGGACGCCGCTGACGCGGCCTCTGACGACGACTTTTCCGAGGTGTGTTCGGTGCAAACCCTGTGTGCAGAAGCGGATCGGGCAGGAAGAACCTGCGGCACCTGATTGTCAGCAGCGTATCATGGGCGTCGGCGCACGCTGAGCAGCAGGCAATTTCACGATACACTGGCAAGCGAGTCTGGGACGAGGGCAACCTTTGCTTCCTCAGTCGAAGTTCATATCATGTAAGGCCTAGGTGCTGCCTACACACAAGTCAGACGCTGCCGCTGGAAAGGTATTTGCGCAGGCTGTGAATGACGCCTTGCCTGCAGGCGGTGCTCATTGCGTGTGCACATCTGCCAATGATTCCATACTGTACAGCATCCTTCAGGTGCTGGCATCCTCTTCAAGGAATTGAACGATGGCGGGTTAGGCACAGTGCAGCAGCGGCACACCAAACAATGATACAAACGTTATCTATCATTGGGGCAAGGACGTGAGACATATACTGCCATCAGGGACCGCCTACCATCATCTGCATTGCCTATGTCAACCCCCGAGCAGCATAGACAATGGAGCACTGTCGAGTTTGTAGCAGCTTGACGCAGCAAGGCTGCGGAACCCCTTGCAGGGGGTGTCTATATGTCCTATATGTCACTCTTTCTCAGTCGCTGAACAGCTTGTAGATTACAAGGCTGCACCTCTTGAGGGCTTCGACATGCCACCATGCATATTCAGCCGCAACGTCGCATAATTGGAAGCACCTCAAGAGGCCACTGCCGCATCAGCAAGCTGCTCATTCGTGTGTGTCTCGAGGTCCAGTTGTGCCTCCTGTTCCCCCAGGCACATTCCGTCCTCATGTCTCACCACGAAGCTGCGCCACACACCTGCAACACACTTGTTGCAGGACCACGAGATGGCACTCGGGGCGGGCGCCGGCAGCGGCGCTGATAGAAGGGGGCTGTCCGATATCCAAATCAGCTTACAAGCGGTCATCTTGACGTGTGCCGACTCTCTTGGCTCCGTGCGCAGGACGAGGAGGCGCTCGCAGCTGGCGGCGCGGGCGGCGGCGCGGAAAGGGCGGCTTCCTGTCCACCTTCGTGCGCAGCCTGGGCGTCAGCGTGGTCGGCACGGGCGCGCTCACGGCGGAGGACATCGCTCCCGGCGCTGGAGGCGCTGCGGCGCAAGCCTCATGGAGCGCAACGTCGCATCGGAGATCGCCGACAAGTGAGTGCGGGGCTTGATCACCCCATATCAAACTCTAGATTCATCATCTAGATTCATCATGATGTCGACCTCTACAAGCACAGTGCCTGCGCTCGAGGCGCAGCGCAGCGAGCTCTTGGAGCGCATTCTTGCGTTGGAGATCGCCGACAAGTGAAAAGTGGTGCCCATGGTCTGTCTCGCATTTTCGCATGACCTTCACGAGCATGTCTCGGGCGGACGCGCTGCGCAGCAAGCCATGGAGCGCTGCATTTTGAGAACTAATTCGTTTGAGCACGATGCCCTAAGGTGTTACATAGCAGCAGTGTTTGAGCTTTTCAAAAATCCAGCGGTGGCACCGCGCATTTAAGATCATGCTCCGAGATCGTCAGCAGCCACGGGACTGCCACTGCACGCTTGGGGACGCCAGGGTAGCGGGACATGATGGCCCGCCGGTGGTCAATGCTGTGCTGGAAGCTGGACAATCCGATGCAAAACCAGCCGGCTGTTAGTGCGGGCCTTCAATATGTGGGCGGGCACCCCAAATTGCGGAGTCAGCATAGCGCTGCTCGTCTGGCCGGTTAATCTTGGGGCGTCCCTGCAGTCCAGTAAGGGTTGTGCGGCTGGTGCAGCGCTGCACGGCTCTCGCACTGCCTGGTGCTGGCGCGCCAGAGTGTGCGGCCTCTCGCACTGCCGGGTGCTGCAGCGCCAGAGTTGTGCGGCCTCTCGCACTGCCTGGTACTGGCAGCGCCAGAGTTGTGCGTTAGTTGTACGGCGCTGCACTCATCGCCCCCTGTCCCGACGCTGCAGGGTGGCAGGCCGTGTGGGGGAGCAATGCTGACGCGCAGCCCCACACGGTCACGGACCACACATAGTGGCCCTTGGCAGAAGTGCGATTGTCGCAAGGCGATTGTCACGTGAGTCGCCTCTGCCGCAGGGTGGTGGATAGCATGCGCGGGCAATTTTTCTGCAGTGGCAGGCTCTGGGGTTGCTGGGTTCCATTCCATCACCAGCTCAATCCAAGATACAAGTTCAAACTGTCAGTTCTGTCGCGGGTGGGTGGACGACATTTGAGATGGCTAGAGGGGCGGGGCGCTGGGCCTGCGACTCGAGCCAGCTGCGTCCAGAAGCATTCTTAAACTTCCGTGACTGGGCTGCTCTGCTACGCCCACAGGTGGTGGACAGCGTGCGCGGCGGGCTGGACGGCCCGGCGCGGCCCGCTGACTCGTGTCAGCTTCGTCCCAGCAGCTTCATCACATTCCATGACGAGTGCTGCTCTTCTCCTACGCTCGCTACAGGGTGATGGACGGCGTGCGCGGCGGCTGGAGGCCAGGCGCCGGGGCCCGCTGACTCGAGACAGCTTTGTCCCAGCAGCTTCTCTATCTGCATGACTAATGCTGCTCTCTCCTACGCCACAGGGTGGTGGACAGCGTGCGCGGCGGGCTGGAGGGCCAGGCGCTGGGCTCGCTGACGCGGGTGTCGACGGCGGTGCGGGCGGCGGTGGAGCGGCGCTCACGCGCATCCTGACGCCCAAGCGCTCCACGACATCCTGCGGGAGGTGAGTGCTGCCAAGCCAAGAACACTTCGTCAGCGACCCTCTGCACGCCGCGTCGCTGCCAGGCGACTGGAAACACGGCCAGGCTCAGGGCGCTGACCTGCATCCACGCCCCATGCACCCCATTGACGACCAGCGGGAGGTGCGGCTTTGGCACGGATGTGTTGGAGCGTTGGAAGAATCTTTCTCGTGAGGGGGCTGGAACGGGTTGCTGCGGGTGCACCGGCGCCTGAGGTGGCCTCGAGCACGAGGGGCCACAGAGGCTGCGTGGGTTGCCATGTCCAGTTCATCACAACAAGTCTTCGAAAGCTATGCAGCCAGGTGCAGAAGACTGCATACAACCGGGTTCTAGAAGCTGCTCAAACGTGCTGTGTACGGCAGGTGACGCTTCACATTGCCTGTGCGCACCTTGCATGGCCGGAAGCGGGGGCTCGCATCGTGTCGGTGGGCCGAGCTGCATCTGGCTGGCCAGCTGCGGGCCATGAGCCTGAGCATATGCACAGCCATCTCATCCAGCCGGTCTGTGCGCACAGGCAATCCGGCCTGCGAGTCAGATGCAGCTGCGTGCTGTAGCAGCACGGCAGCTCGGCGCTCTTTGCTTTGACACTGTTAGGTGGTTGCACACGAAGCAACAGCGCGCCGTGAGGCCTCGAGACCGATGAAAGCAGAGGCGCCTTGCAGCCGTCCCTCAGAGGTCTGCCCTGTGCAATTCTGCTCGGTCGGTGTGGGCAGCGCACAGATGTGGCAGCCCTATACCATCGTCCGGTGTGGCGGCGGTCATGGCGCGTATTTGACGCCCCTGCTTTCGCTCAATCCTCTGCCCTGCCCCCCAGGGCCGGGGAGGCGGCGCAGGCGCGCAGGCGGCTTCATCACTGTGGTTCAGGGTTTTAGGGGTCGGATACCCCCAGGCCTTCATTATGCACCTGCTGTCCCCCAGGTGCGGGCAGCGCAGGCGCGCGGGCGGCCGTACACCAGCGTCTTTGTCGGCGTCAACGGCGTCGGCAAGTCCACCAACCTGGCCAAAGATCGCCTACTGGCTGCTGCAGAACGACGTCAAGGTGACCGACTCCATTGAGCAATTGTTCGAGATTTCTCGTCATTCGACAGCTGCGCCGCAGCTGTTGCCTGTGCCGCCTGCTTTCTCCAACATCGCATACGTACGGGACAGGACGAGTGAGGTGGCCGTCCATGTTACACAAGCATCCAACCTTGGGAATGGTGGCACTGACGCCTGGCCAGCAAACGTCTGGCCACTGCCGGGATGCAGCAGCTGAGTTGGATGTCGGTCATCGAATTTCCAAGATTTATATTTGATTTTTCCTCTGCAAGGCGGTCTGTTGCTGCACCTCGCGCTGAGAACACCGCCAGTGTCCAGGGATCGCCACAACCCCCTGGGTCAGGGACGCCAGCGCTGGCGTGCATTGCAGCAGGCAACAAGATTCGCAACAAAAAACAACGGTCTGCGGCGTACGTGCTTGGCGGCTGCTCATGCACCCTTGCAACCCTGTCATGCGCAGTGCGACAGTGTAACGCGCCCCATTGCGCTGTCGTCTTCGATCGTAACTTCACAATCGGAGCTGGCTCGTGGCGTGCGCTGTCCGCCAGGCGCTCCTTGCGGCGTCACGATCGTCACTCTGGCGCCGCGGAGCAGCTGAAGACGCAGCTGTGGCGGCCAGGGTGCGGCTTAACGGTGGTGATGGCTCGAGGCTGCATGAAAACTCGCCTTCATCGGATCCCTGTTGACGCTGTGCATAGTTTCCCAAAAGGTGCTCATTGCCGCGTGCGACACCTTCCGCTCCGGCGCGTGGAGCAGCTCAAGACGCACTGCTCGCGGCTGGGGTGCGCTGTACGAGAGGGCTACGAGAAGGACCGGGCGCGTCGCCGGCGAGGCCATCAAGCAGGCCGCCCGCACCGGCTGCGACGCCGTGCTGGTGGACACCGCCGTGGGTTTTCGATCGAGTTCCCAGACTTATAGGAATACTGCTTGGATTGCAATGATTTGGGATTCATGAAGAATGAACAAACCCTGATGCGGCGGCCATCAAGCAGCCGGAGCGCACTGCTGCAACGCCGTGCTGGCTGACACTGCGGGGTGCTCAGCCGTTGCACAATGCTGGCTGTCACGCACGAAGGTCTCTCGGTGCTATGCATGTTGGAGTGTGGCGTGAGACAGGAGCAATAGCAGAGGCAGGCGGTGGTTCACAACGGCCAGCGCCCTAGCATGAGGCGCTGCGCAATGCTTCGAGGCACTATCCAACCGGACTGCCTGAAGAGACTCTGAGCTGCTGACGTGGGTGGATGCGGGACCCTTGCTCCTTAATCCTGCGCCAGGCAGACGTCACCAGTCTATGCATCAACCAACGTCACCAATTTCATAGTCTGCGCCTCCCTCCGCAGCCACGGATGTAGGACAACGAGCCGCTGATGCGCGCGGACCACGCCTCATCCGTCACACCTCGCAGGCTCCTGCCGCCGGGTCCACACCACAGTCTCAAATCGGTCACTTCACTTCCGTGCCTCCCACTCAGGTCCGCATGCAGGACAACGAGCCGGCTGATGCGCGCTGAGCAGCTCATCGTCACCAACTTCGCCGGACTGGTGCTGTTCGTGGGGGAGGCAGCTCGTTGGCAACGACGCCGTGGACCAGTGTCCAAGTTCAGCTCCCGGCTGGCGGACCTCGCCACAGGGGCCGGGCGCAGCCGCAAACCGTGGACGGCATTGTGCTCACAAGAGGACGCCATCGACGACAAGGTGGGGGCTTAACTTCTTAGAGTTCATGAAGTTACTTTGTATTATTGGAGGTGTTAGGGTCTTGAGTGGTTGATGCGGCGTGGCGCCGGGCATCCGATGCGGCAGGGGGCATTCGTCCTGGATCCAGGGCTGCTGCTGCGCCGTCTGCTGTCTTGGACCAGGCAAGTACATGCCGCGACGGCCCGCCGACATTAGGCATGAGACGGGCTCTTTTAGCAAATCGTGTATAGTGGCTACACCTCCATTGGTAGTGCTGTGGGGCTGTCCGCCATGAGCTGCTGAGTGTAGATGTTGGTCGCGATCCGCTGCAAGGTACTTTTTTGATGGTGGCTGTACTCGGGTGTGATGTCCCGTTGGGCTGGATCCTCCCCTCAATCACTCCTGCTGGTTCGTACACGTTGCGTACACATACACCCCAGATCTCAGGTTGCACCGCTGACGACATTTGGCTGCTATACTTTACCTGCTGACCAGATGGGCGCAGCGCTCTGAATCTCCAGCGGTTAGGAATGATCGAGAAATATCCCAGTGATCTCAATCTGTGCATACATGCTGCCAGGTGGCGCCGCCCGAGCATGGGGTACACCAGCGTGAGCGCCCAATCTTCTGCGGCAGTGGGCAGACCTACGTGGGACCTGCGCGCCTCACGTCAAGTCCGTGGGCACTCGCTGCTCAAGTGAGGCGGAGTCGCTTTCCCGGCCGCCGGCTGCACGGCGACAGCGGCGGCTCGGCGGCGATGCTGCGTCAAACGGCTGGCCGCTCGCAGGGGGGACGGCGGGGGTGTGTGGCGGTGGTGGCGGTTGCAGTTTAATGGGCTGGTAGGCTAGACGGTTAGTGGGCTGGTGTTGACGGGCGGAGGAGGCTGCATCTTGAGTGCGGCGCCCGCTGTAGATCACCCAGAAGCGGGAGCCTGACGCTGAATGGTCATGGGGGCAAGCTGCTGCAGCGTGCTGGTCGGTCTGGTGTTGATGGTGCGTGTGCGGTGTACTTTGCTGAACATGCGCATGTTTCAAGTCATGGGTTTGAGTAAGTTCTGGCCAGCGCATATGGACGTATCACCTCGCACATGCTTCCAGGCGGCTCAAAAAGCACGTGCAGCCTGAACCAGAACCGGTAGCATTCGATGACAGCCACACTGTGGCACATGGAAGAGCAGCACCAGGATCCACTCCCTGGACAAGTCGCCAGCCTGCAACAGTGAGTGCATATCGGATGTCAGGGTGCTTGATAACCCTTTATCATTAAGGCGTAGAGGCTTCAGTCTGTACAATCAGGTATGAGGTGAAAAGGGCTGCAGTGACGCACGGCAAGCAGCACAGCAGCACGCGATACGAGCAGTTGCGAGGTGCGCTGGCGCTGCGGGGGAGGCTAGCACGCATGCAGCGCCACACCCACCACAGCGCCGCTGCCGACCCGGCCGCCTGTACAGGGATCCCGGCAAGGGCCGGTGGTGTTGCCGCGGTCATGCAGCCGGCGCTGCATCTGCTGGGGTTGCTACTGCGTGGCCTGCTCGCCCTGCCGCCGCTTCCAGCGCGTTGCTGCCAAATTGCCCGCATCCAGGGCTAGTTTTGAAGCGAGCCCGCAGCCCTGCGGTGTGGTGGCGCTCGCCCCCAACGCCGCCTCTGCCGCTCGCGTTTGGCGTACTACGCCGCCGCTGCCTATTGCCGCCGCCGACGTGTGCGCTGCTGCTGCTGCTGCGGTCACTGCGGATTGCTGCGGCGGCGGCTGCTGCCGCTGCTGGCTGAGGCCTCAAGCAGCTGATCAGCTGATAGTGGCTGCTGAGTCGCAAGTGCAGTTCGCCTGCTTCAACGCGCAGAGTAGCGGTCAGTGGACATGACCAGCGGTTGACATCCGCCCGGCGGGCACCAAGGTTTTGGCGGTACAGCGCACCAGCAGCGAGGGCGGGAAGGTTGAAACGACCCGCACGAATTTGAACTCGCATGTGTGCGCAGCTGTTGCTCGCAAAACACATTACATGAAGTAGCTGTAGAAACAAACGGCCGGTGAGCGTGAAAGACACGATCCCGATGAGGTCGGCTGAATTTACGGTGGGAGCGTCAACAAGGAACACAACCAGCCTCAAGCCCGGGGCGACATTCTCATGTTGCAGAGGCATGGCTTGCGATCAGCATGGATGTAGCAACGACATCGAGCTGAGCTCAAGCTGCTGCGAGATCGGACTGTGGATACACACGCCCTAGTTAGATCTGATGTGATTGCGCCGCCCGCTGTGCGGTCAGCGCGTGCACGCCGGGAGATCCTATTCCTGTGCACCAGCTGTTGCCCATTCAAACCCTGAGGATTGTGTTGCAAATTGATCCCAACATCACATTGATTCCTTGCCACGCCAATGAGCTGGCGAACTTGCGGCGGCGCTCTGCAGTGGTTGTAGTGGTGTCAGCGCCACCAAAGTCCTCGTGGTACTTCACCTCCAGTGCGGCCGCCCTGCAAATCAAATACATACAATTAAGGTTTAGATGCACCTCTAAGTTTGAAGCTTGATAGATGAACAGGCCGAACAAAGGCAAGCAGCCACAGGCCGCGCAGTAATGCTCAACCCAGCCATGCGCTGCCGCAATTTGTAGAGCTAGGGCGTTCTCTCAACAGGGTGAATTGCGCCATGCAGTTGCAGGCGTATCTGGCAGCTTCGTATGAAGTACGACCTGAAAGCCGAAGAGCCCTACTCTTCGGCTTCACTCTTCTCGGCTTCAGGTTGTACATCAACTGGCTGATGATGAGAACTGCGATCTCCTGCGCCGCTTGTGCCTGTGTGGAGTTCGTATGTTCCG
>JAQNDB010008397.1:0-10394 GCA_029204045.2 Tillandsia leiboldiana | reverse complement strand
GCGTAGGGTTGCTGGTTGTTGGGCAGCTTTCGGTCGCCTTGGGGGTGTTGGGTGCGCGTGTATGGGGGCCCAGAAATGGATTTGTGATGCAATTGGGGTTTTGCTTGCATCAATGGGGCCTGCGTGGCTTGCGCGCAATTTGGACACAGTGGTGGACTTGGGCTTAAGTTGAGACCCCGTGGGAGGTTGGAGGAACGTCGGGGTGTCTAGAAGTGATTTCGCACGATTCAGATGTCACAATTAGACTCCGGGTGAAGTCCGGATAAAGGTTACCTCTCCGGTCGCCTTCGGAATTTTTTAGAGTTGAAAATTTGGCAAATCGGACTTTAAAAATGGACCCCGGCGGGAAATCGGATCGAGTGGGCATTCGGCAAATTTTCGGATGAGAATTTGGAGAAATGGACATCGTTTTTGGATTACAGCCGCGAATCGCTAGGAATGGACTATTTCAGTGTTTGTTTTGGAGCCCGGTAGACGTGCGCGCTTTTCGTGGCGAAGTGGCACGCAAAATCGAGGCGTGCGGCATGCCAACGAGGCCTGCGCGGCGCGGAGACCCCGAGGAGGCGGCGTGTCAGAACGGCGCGTGGGGCGCGTTGGGCAGCCACCCGCCTGCGCGGGGGGCACGTGGGGGGGCCGCCACTGGGCGGCATCACCCTGGCGGCCGGGGCGCGGGCGCGTGGGCGCTGCCCGTGTCACGGGCGCGTGTCAAGCGCCTGTGCTGCAGGCAGCGCGGCCGGCGTGGCGGCAGAGGGCGCGGCCACGTGGCCGCTGCTTCTTTGCTTGGACCCGGTGCACTCGAGTGGTGTGGACCGGGGTGCACCGTGAACCCCGCCGAGGACCACCCTCTTCCCTCTCCTCCTTTTATTCGTCTTCTTCTTCTCCCCGCACGGGAATTTCTTCCCTTCGTTTTCTCCTTCAACCGAGAGTGAGGAGCGATGAGGGAGGAGGTTGTGGGAGATGCGCTTGCGTCGGGGCCTCGTGGAACGCGCGAGGCTCCGATGGAGCGTTTCGGCGACGGCGGCGCTAACGGGTGGGTCCCGTGCGTTGGTTTTTCTGTATTTTTGTACAGTTTTTGGGGCGATCTTTGGACTGTAATTAACCCTCTTGCTCTTTTCTGTGTTGGGCACCGTGCACCGTTTTGCGTGCGGACTCCGGCACCGTGCACCGTTTTGCGTGCGGACTCCGGCACGTGCACCGTTTGCGTGCGGACTCCGTTTTGCGTGCGGATCTGGCACCGTGCACCGTTTTGCGTGCGGACTCCGGCACCATGCCCGTTTTGCGTGCGGACTCGTTTTGCGTGCGGACTCCGGCACCGTGCACCGTTTTGCGTGCGGACTCCGTTTTGCGTGCGGATCCTGGCACCGTGCACGTTTGCGTGCGGACTCGGCACCGTGCACCGTTTTGCATGCGGACTCCGTTTTGCGTGCGGATCCTGGCACCGTGCACCGTTTTGCGTGCGGACTCCGGCGCCGTGCACCGTTTCACGTGCAGACTCCGTTTTGGTGCGGACCGGCATGCGTGCTCCGTTTTGCGTGCGGACTCGGCGGCGTGCTCCGTTTTGCGTGCGGACTCCGACGGCGTGCCCCTTTTGCGTGCGGATCGCGTGGAGGCCAATTGCAAGTGTCTACGAGCAATTGGTGGCAAATCGAGGTGGGTGGCCTTATCTCCAAGTTTTATGGACTGTACAGTATTTCTACTGATGTAGGACTATGCATGATAGTTTATTTCATTGTGTAGTATGCTAGATTGTAGGAATTGTTATTCCTTTTATTATCTGTTAATATAGTTATTTGGAACTTGACCTAGCACCCCCGTCATATGTTGTATGTGTAACCAGACTAGTAGAAAAACCCTCACTTGGGCTAGGGTATTTATGCTTAGACATCACACTGTACCTTCATCCCTGGACATAGTGTTTTCTCGCCCGGGTAGTGGGCCGAGAGGTCGGGACTTGCTTTTAGTGTGGGATGCTTTTACACTCTTGCCTGGGAGCAGAGTGGAGTCTGGTAGTTGTACTGGGTTGCTTATCTGTGCCGGGAGCCGTTTGGGTAAACGGTAGTCCCGGGAGGTCTTGTTTCCCTGTTGTGCCGTCGTGGAGGGAGCCGTTGCGCAGACGGCAGTCCCGGGTCGTCGAGTATCTTCCGGTCCGTCTTGTTGGGAACGTTGGGGTTGACGGTGGTCCCAGGTCGTTGAGTGTTGTCCGACCTGTTTTGTTACCCTGAGTTGTGGGTCGTTCCTGGCTGTGGAGTATCTCCAGCCAGTGAGCCTTGTGCTGCGAGCCGTTGGAGAGGCTAGTGTCTCGTGTTTCGAGTTAGCCGAGCAGCTGAGTCGTCGAGAGTGCTCCGACTGTTGTGCGAGGTATTTGGGGATCTTGAGTCCTACCGTTCTGAGAGTGAGCGTGGATTTTGACTAGCCTGCATATGCCAATGTTTGATACTCTATGCCGCGCCGTTCTACTCAGTTGGAGTCGCGTCCTGAGATGCCGCTGTGGATACGATGGTTGGCCTGTTGAGGCAGTTTTCCGCAGTTGAGGCAACGATGGGCCTGTTGAGGCAGTTTTGCGCGAGGGATGAGTTAGTAGGACAGGACGCCCCACGTAAATCCCGTCCTCATGTGGATGTGTGGTAGTGGGCAGGAGCGTTCCTAGTCGACAGGCGCAGGCTTGACTGGACCCTATGAGGCAGTCAGTTCGATTGGGTCTATTGAGCACCTTGGGTGCGAGTGGTCTCTTTTACTTTCATCTGTTCCATTTTGGAGTATCTAGATAGAGGCATGGTAGCTGTAGAGTAGCTCCAGCTTTTCTTGTTCAGATTTCATTGCATTGTTATATTTGGCCTCTAGTAGACTTGGTGGGCAGACCGTTGGGCTTGTTGACGGCACCCACTGAGAACTACTGTGGGAAGTAGTTCTCACACCCGTCGTGGTGTCTTTTTCCCCAGGAACTTCTTCTCCTGTTCCTATTGCTCCAGTTGCTGATCCTTCTGACCGAGGCGAGGGAGTCGCGAGCTAGTTCCCTACCCGTCGTGGAGTGTAGCGGTACCCCTTCAGAGGAGAGCTTCAGTAGATTAGTTTACTTCTTTTCCTCTGTTGAGAGACCTTTGCTGTGAGGTATAGAGTTGTACTTTATTTTACAGTTTGAGAGACTGATGTAGTGAGGATATTTTTGTAGTGAGAGCTTGTACACTGATGTACTCTATTGGAGGTATCTCCCTTTGAGTTTGTATCAGAGGACTTTGTATACGATTGTATTTGGGAGATGGATATTGTATTATTTTCAGTTTTACTAGATACTTTCAGCTCTGATATCTGTATCTCTGTAGTTGATTCTTTCTGCAGGTTAGACGCTTCGTCTGTACGGCAGTTTCCGTACAGATGGCGGATCTGTTAGTGAGCCCGGGTCGCAGTTTCGACCCGGGGGCGTGACAGATTAGAGTGGTACAGAGCCTAGGTTGTAGGTCGTGATGACTTAGAAACCCTAGGCTGTGGTTGGACATTAGGATGACTACGTGAGAGTCGTGACTTATTGCGAGAGTCTTGATGAGTTTTTACCTCTCCCAAGAGACGGGATGAGTGTTAGCCATGTTTACTTTCCCAAGCGATTATGTTGGCTGCGACAACATAATGCTATGGAAGGATCACATTCTTAGACTTTCGCTGGATTGGGTCGTATGGTTGTTGTGTCCTGACATTTGTGTTTACAGTGGGTTGCGATACCCTGAGACGTCGTGTTGTGAAAAGGACACACCCGCCCTGGCTGAGTTACCAGGAGGGCATTTACCCCAGAGCCTTTTCCCCTGGCTGAGTACCAGAGAAGGGCATTTTACGGCTGAGTAACCAGGAGGGTATTTCCCTGGCTGAGTTACAGGAGGGCATTTTCCTGGCTGAGGTTACCAGGAGGGCATTCCCTGGTGAGTTACCAGGAGGGCATTTTCCCTGGCTGAGTTACCAGGAGAGCACTCACTTTCCTGGCTGAGTTACCAGGAGGGCATTTTCCCTGGCTGAGTTACCAGGAGCGCATTTTCCCTGGCTGAGTTACCAGGAGAGCATTTTCCCTGGCTGAGTTACCAGGAGAGCATTTCCCTGGCTGAGTTACCAGGAGAGCATTTTTCCTGGCTGAGTATTTTCCCTGGCTGAGTTACCAGGAGAGCATTTTCCTGGCTGAGTCAACCAGGAGGGCGTTTCCTGGCTGAGTTCACAGGAGAGCGTTTTCCTGGCTGAGTTACCAGGAGGGCATCTTCCCTGGCTGAGTTACCAGGAGGGCATTTCCTGGTGAGTTACCAGGAGGGCATTTTCCTGGCTGAGTTACAAGGAGGAGAGTTTTCCCTGGCTGAGTTACCAGGAGGGCATCTTCCCATGGTGAGTTACAGGAGGGCATTTTCCATGGCTGAGTTACCAGGAGGGCGTTTTCCCTGGCTGAGTTACCAGGAGGGCATTTTCCCTGGCTGAGTTACCATGGAGAGCGTTTTTTCCCTGGCCGAGTTACCCGATGGATAATATCACTGGCCGAGTTACCAGATGAGATAATTATCACTGGTCGAGTTACCAGATGGGATAATTATCCCTGGCGATACCAGATGGATACTTATCACTGGCCGAGCTACCAGAGGATAATTATCACTGGCCGAGCTACCAGATGGATAATTATCAATGGCCGGTTACCAGATGGATAAAAATTCCTGGCCGAGTTACAGATGGATAATTATCCCTGGCCGAGTTACGAGATGGAATTATCACGGCCGAGTACCAGATGGATATTATCACTGCCGAGTACCAGATGGATAATTATCACTGGCCGAGTTACCAGATGGATAAAAATCCCTGGCCGAGTTACCAGATGGATAATTATCCCTGGCCGAGTACACAGATGGATAATTATCACTGGCGAGTTACCAGATGGATAATTATCACTGGCCGAGTTACCAGATGGATAATTATCATGGCCGAGCAACAGATGGATGCATTGCCACTGCCGAGTACGAGGTGGGCACATGCCCTGGCCGAGTTACCAGGAGACATTTTTCCCTGGCCGAATACCAGGAGGATACTTTCCACTGCGAGCTACCAGAGAGCGATGCCGCCCAGTGAGGGCGATGCGGCCCAATGAGTGGCGATGCCGACTAGTGAGTGGCGAAGGTTTGGCCTGTTGAGGCGATTTTCACCTCCGGCCGAGTTACCAGGTGGTTATTTTAGTGAGATTGAGATGATCTGACAGGACGCCGAGATGTGATGGCGTCGAGTTCGTCCTGATGGACTACCGGGAGGTCTCCAGCCGTGAGTTGCGTGTTGACATAGTTTCCCAGCTTAAACGAGAGGGACCGATCCCTGAACGGTAAAGGAGCGAAAACTTCGATAGACTGAGCCTAGAGTCTGTTCTTGTTTGATTGGGGGTTCTAGGCACCGGGTCTATCGGGATTGTTGGATCTTTGCCGTGTCAGTCGGTTCTTTCTGCCTATGAGTGGGGTGTTGCTGTGAGTTGAGTCGTTGAGGGTTCTCCGACATAGCTGTGAAAGTGCTAGGGCATTTGCATTGCTGTATGGGCTAGAGATAGGACTGTAGTTGTGCTCGTGAGGTTCAGATACCTGATCACGTGTTGCACATAGATGGGAGTTATTGTCTACCCAGTGCATTGGGGGCCCTGGTTTTTGCTGTTGATCTTTTGGCCCTTCCTCAGCTCTGGGTTTTCGGGGTAGTTTGGGTATAGGACTGTGAAGATTGAGGCTTGATGCTTGAGTATACCAACCATTGATTACACGGTGGTGTGATGCCACGCCGTTGATACACGGTGGTGATGCCACGCCGTTGTACACGGTGGTGATGCCACACCGTTGATACACGGTGGTGATGCCACGCCGTTGGCGCACGCATGTGGGCCACGCGTTGGTACACGGGCAGTGATGCCAAGCCGTTGATACACGGTGGTGATGCCACGCCGTTGATACACGGTGGTGATGCCACGCCGTTGGGCACGGCAGTGAGGCCACGCCGTTGGTACACGCAGTGATGCCAAGCCGTTGATACACGGTGGTGATGCCACGCCGTTGATACACGGTGTGATGCCACACAGTTGATACACGGCAGTGATGCCACACCGTTAATACACGGTGGTGATGCCACACCGTTGATACACGGTGGTGATGCCACGCCGTTGGCGCACGGCAGTGAGGCCACGCCGTTGGTACACGGCAGTAATGCCACGCCGTGGGTGCAACGACAGTGATGCCACGTTGTAGGTAACAACGGTGAGAGTCTTTTGGATGTTCGGACTTTGATCGCGAGTTGGCATCAACTTTATGATCGCCTTGTGAGCCAGTTTTCAGTCCCTTTCACCGACGGTTTGGTCCCCGTCAGGGTGTTCTTTATGAGTTGAGGGATCGACTTCGACCCGTGGGTCCGTTGGGGTTATGATAGCATGTTAAGCGACCAACTGTGGCACGAGATTGTGTCTCTGAGGATCCATTTTGAGGGTAGCCTGCAGTTGAGTAGTCCACTCGGGTGGTTTTGGATCGGGAAGTGACCGAGTGAAGACCCCAACTTATTGGATTTCCCTTTCTTATTGGACGAGTCTGCGGGTATGCTTCGGGTCGTCTTGTTGAGGGTGGCACCATGTTGTGGTTTGGTGCGTATTACACTTGTGGTTATTTCAGTTTCCCCCAGCCTTTTAGGGGAGCCCTGGGTTTTTCAGTCTCAGCTCAGTAGTGATGTGATTTTCCTCGCCCGTGATTTACTTGCCCTTTGACATCTGTGATTATTGGAGTGCGAGGGACGCCCGTTGCAATTTCTGGCTCGAGAGATGAGAGAATTGCACATGGGTCATACCGTACTTGTTGTTGTCGTTGCGGAGTAATCACGAGGAGTGAGTGGGGGAGCTGAGGCGTATTGTTAGATACCTAGCCGTGGTATTCTTGACTCCTGATGGGCTTGATCTAGTTCGAGGACGAAAACTTTCTTTAGTGGGGGAGGATGTGAGGTCCCGGAATCCCCCGCGTAGGGTTGTGGTTGTTGGGCAGCTTTCGGTCGCCGTTGGGGGTGTGGTGCGCGTGTTGGGGGGCCCAGAAATGGATTTGTGAGCAATTTGGGATTTGCTTGCATCACTGGAGGCCTGCGTGGGTTGCGCGCATTTGGACACAAGTGGTGGACTTCGGGCTTAAATTGAGACCCCGTGGGAGGTTGGAGGACCCGTCGGGTGTTAGAAGTGATTTCGCGCGATTCAGATGTCAAAATTAGACTCCGGGTGAAGTCCGGATAAAAGTTTACCTCTCCGGTCGCCTTCGGGAATTTTTAGAGTTGAAATTGGCAAATCGGACTTTAAAAATGGACCCGGCGCGAAAATCGGATCGAGTGGGCATTCGGCAAATTTCGGATGAGAATTTGGAGAAATGGACATCGTTTTTGGATTCAGCACGCGAAATCGCTAGGAATGGACTATTTATTTGTTGGTTTTGGAGCACGGGAGGCGTGCGCGCTTTTCGTGGAGGCGAAGTGGCACGCAAACAATCGAGGCGTCGCGGCATGCAACGAGGCCTGCGCGGCGCGGACCCAGCGGACGGCGCGCGTCGAACGCGCGTGGCGCGCGGGAAGCGCACCGGCGGCGGGGGCACGTGGGGGGCCGCCACGGGCGGGCTCCCACTGGCGGCCGGGTCGCGGGCGCGTGGGGCGCCGTGTCACGGGCGCGTGTCACGCGCCTGTGCGCAGGCAGCGCGGCCGCGTGGGCGCAGGGGCGCGGCCACGTGGCCGCTGCCTTCTTTGCTTGGACCCGGTGCACCCGGAGGTGCTGTGGACCGGGGTGCACCGTGAACCCCGCCGTGGACCCCCTCTTCCCTTCCCTCCTTTTCTTCTTCTTCTTCCTCCCCGCAAGGGCCTTCTTTCCCCTTTCGTTTCTCCTCAACCGAGAGTGATGGAGAGTGAGGGAGGAGGTTGTGGGAGATGCCGCTTTGCGTCGCGGCCTCGTGGAACGCGCGAGGCTTTCCGATGGAAGCGTTTCGGCGACGGCGGCGCAACGGGTGGGTCCCGTGCATTGGTTTTTCTGTATTTTTGTACAGTTTTTGGGGCGATCTTTTGGACTGTAATTAACCCTCTTGCTCTTTTCTGTGTTGGGCACCGTGCACCGTTTTGCGTGCGGACTCCGGCACGTGCACCGTTTGTGTGCGGACTCCGGCACGTGCACCGTTTTGCGTGCGGACTCCGGTTTGCGTGCGGATCCTGGCACCGTGCACCGGTTTGCGTGCGGACTCCGGCACCGTGCACCGTTTTGCGTGCGGACTCGTTTTGCGTGCGGATCCTGGCACCGTGCACCGTTTTGCGTGCGGACTCCGTTTGCGTGCGGATCCTGGCACCGTGCACCGTTTTGCGTGCGGACTCTGGCACGTGCACCGTTTGCATGCGGACTCCGTTTTGCGTGCGGATCCTGGCACCGTGCACCATTTTCGTGCGGACTCCGGCACCGTGCACACCGTTTTGCGTGCGGACTCCCTTTTTGCGTGCGGACTCCGGCACCGTGTGCACCGTTTTGCGTGCGGACTCCGGCAGCGGCATCGTTTTGCGTGCGGACTTCCGCCGTGCGTGCCCCCTTTTTTTGGGTGCGGATCGCGTGGAGGCCAATTGCAAGTGTCTACGAGCAATTGGTGGCAAATCGAGGTGGGTGGCCTTATCTCCAAGTTTTATGGACTGTACAGTAATTCTACTGATGTAGGACTATGCATGATAGTTTATTTCATTGTGTAGTATGCTAGATTGTGTAGGAATGGTTATTCCTTTATTATCTGTTAATAGTAGTTTTCTTTTGGAACTTGACCTAGCACCCCCCGTCATATGTTGTATGTGTAACCAGACTAGTAGAAACCCTCACTTGGGCTAGGGTTATTTATGCTTAGACATCCACACTGTTCCTTCATCCTGGACATAGTGTTTTCTCGCCCGGGTAGTGGCCGAGAGGTCGGGACTTGCTTTTAGTGTGGGATGCTTTTACACTCTTGCCTGGGAGCAGAGTGGAGTCTGGTAGTTGTACTGGGTTGCTTATCTGTGCCGGGAGCCGTTTGGGTAAACGGTAGTCCCGGAGGTCTTGTTTCCCCTGTTGTGCCGTCGTGGAGGGAGCCGTTGCGCAGACGGCAGTCCCGGGCCGTCGAGTATCTTCCGGTCCGTCTTGTTGGGAACCGTTGGGGTTGACGGTGGTCCCAGGTCGTTGAGTGTTGTCCGACCTGTTTTGTTACCCTGAGTTGTGGTCGTTCCTGGCTGTGGAGTATCTCCAGCCAGTGAGCCTTGTGCTGCGAGCCGTTGGAGAGGCTAGTGTCTCGTGTTTCGAGTTAGCCGAGCAGCTGAGTCGTCGAGAGTGCTCCGACTGTTGTGCGAGGTATTTGGGGATCTTGACCCTACCGTTCTGAGAGTGAGCGTGGATTTTGACTAGCCTGCATATGCCAATGTTTGATACTCTATGCCGCGCCGTTCTACTCAGTTGGAGTCGCGTCTGAGATGCCGCTGTGGATACGATGGTTGGCCTGTGAGGCATTTTTCCGCAGTTGAGGCAACGATGGGCCTGTTGAGGCAGTTTTGCGCGAGGGATGAGTTAGTAGGACAGGACGCCCCACGTAAATCCCGTCCTCATGTGGATTGTGTGGTAGTGGGCAGGAGCGTTCCTAGTCGACGGGCGCAGGCTTGACTGGACCTTTGAGGTAGTCAGTTCGTTTGGGTCGATTGAGCACCTTGGGTGCGAGTGGTCTCTTTTACTTTCATCTGTTCCACTTTTGGAGTATCTAGATAGAGGCATGGTAGCTGTAGAGTAGCTCCAGCTTTTCTTGTTCAGATTTCTTTGCTTGTTATCTTTGGCCTCTAGTAGACTTGGTGGGCAGACCGTTGGGCTTGTTGACGGTACCCACTGAGAACTACTGTGGGAAGTAGTTCTCACACCCGTCGTGGTGTCTTTTTCCCCAGAACTTCTCCCTGTTCCTGTTGCTCCAGTTGCTGATCCTCTGACCGAGGCGAGGGAGTCGCGAGCTAGTTCCCTACCCGTCGTGGAGTGTAGCGGTACCCCTTCAGAGGAGAGCTTCAGTAGATTAGTTTACTTCTTTTTCCTCTGTTGAGAGACCTTTGTTGTGAGGTATAGAGTTGTACTTTATTTTACAGTTTGAGAGACTGATGTAGTGAGGATATTTTTGTATCGAGAGTCTGTACACTGATGTACTCATATGGAGATACCTCCCTTTTGAGTTGTGTATCGAGACTTTGTATATGATAGTATTTGGGAGAAGGATATTGATATTATTTTCAGTTGTTACTAGATTACTTTCGAGCGTCTGATAGCTCTGATCTCTGTAGTAGATTCTTTCTGTAGGTTAGACGCCTCGTCTGTACGGCAGTTTCCGTACAGATGGCGGATCTGTTAGTGAGCCCGTCCGCAGTTT
>JAQNDB010008396.1:0-10396 GCA_029204045.2 Tillandsia leiboldiana | reverse complement strand
GTAAACCCTCCTCCTTGATCTGCTGCATAAACTAAAAGATGCCATAATTCATCATAGGACTGAGCGTTTCTAGGGAATTTCTGCCAATAAGTAGCCAGTCGTTTGAAAATTGGCTTTTGTTACTAGCATGACGGAGAAGGAAGCGAATCATATTTTGCGATTGATCCGCCATGGAAGCGTAAGCAAGGGCAGAATACCCTTGTTCATCTCTCACAAATAAGTTTGCACCCTGAGAAGAGACTCCTCAAGAGCTGGTAGGTCATTATTTTTTGCCGCTAACAAAAATCTCTGATCTCTCTCTTCTTGAATCAAGCTATATTGTGAACGAATGGCTCGACTACTTTCTAGCGCTTGACGGTCCATGAAGAGAGAACAGCATAATTAAAGATAAACGACGGCTCCAGTAAATATGCTGCTTGGGATGGTTACTACTTGACAAGTGATTTAAAGGGTTAATTAGTCCGAGGTTTGGAATTTTTTCAGTTGGTGCAAGCTCGTTGTTCAAAGACTTGTTCCAAAAAAGACCTGATCCAAATGTTCAACCTGAGAGTACAGGGTGAGGATTCCAATAGATGATGATTCCTGAGCGAGGTAATTTTCTACATAATTCAGATAAATATCTTCTGTTTGACACCGTTGAATCATGTCTTCGAGAAGAGTGCTGGATTCCTAACAAGAGCATTGAAGCTTGTCTCAAAACTTCATCTGCAAGCAGTAGTTTTGTTAACCACCTGAATTTCTTACGAATGGCATCAACGTTTTCTTCTAAGTCAGCACGTCGATAAAATCGATCCATGATGGGATCCATATACTTTTTAGCGCTAACCCCAGGTTCTAATGCGAAATTAATAGTGTCAGAATGTAATTGGTTGCAATAAGCGTTCATTAAAATAAAAATTGGTAAGGGCATGAAAAAAATCTGAATGTTTATTCTCTAACAATAATTTTTTGTTAACACTGTCAAAAAATGCATCCCTCGGGCACCTAAATCCTTGAGCTGAGTCAGCAATGGCTTCATTTGAGTGGGAATTTCAGCCCAATCCTGCTCATTAACTACCAACATTGCCACTATTTCAACCCCTAGCAAATGTCTCATTTCTAGATTAGGTTGCTCTTCATCAAGACAAAACTCCTCCTTGTTTTGCCAATCAAAGAGAGTTGGTCAATCTCATTAACAGAGTACCTTCTTGAAAGTAATAAACCTTCTCATTATAACATCCTTGACAAGCTCGCATCGTCTGAGAGAGAAGAACAGTAGAAAAATTCTCGGTGCTAAATTCATATAATTCCGCATTTCCATTGAAAAGAAAGGTGTTAAACAAATTACTTAAAACCCCCTCTTAATGGTGTTGGGAAGGGTGTCAAGTTGATCCTTGTTTACAATGGGATTTAAAGAAGTTGGGTGGGGGTAAGTGCTCTTTAAAAAGTTTATATAGGGTGTGGTGTGTGGGTTGAGCGGTACTATTAATGGCTCATCGAAGCCTTCTCACGGAATTGATCACTTGAGTTTTTATTCATCAAAAAAATACTGGTGAAATTGATCTGCTAAACTTGTTTCTGATTTCATATCGTGGCTCAGTAGATTGGAGATTGACCTCGTTTCGGTGTATTGATCCACTCTTCCCATATCTTGTGAAGAGAATTGAGCAGCGAGCGAAAGCTTCAATGCGCTCTGAGTGATACAAGAGCTCTATCCCCTGCATAGTGGGCTATCAAAACCTGCAATCCGGCTAAAGGCGTGAATCATGTGATAATATTATCTAAACTTAGTTTTGCAGTATTAAAATTAACTGCTATACTATGATTTTCTTGGCTTTCTCTGCTTGGTTTAAGATAGGATGTGCCCCCTCACTAATGAATTCGTCGAAAATATCTTTGTGGTTTTTTTTGAGTATCTGGTACATGATAACTAAGTTCATGGCTTAAAAGATATTGACAGCTGTCGATTTTTGACCAAGCGCTAATCAGGTCAACCTAGACACTGTTGGTGTTGTGCAAGATTCAAAATAACTCTTGATTGGGGCTCATCAGATGTGAATGAGCGGCTTGGTGGATCGCCGATACTCAGGAATTACCAAGTTATTCGCCCGAAAACTTGCCTCAAATACTGGAAATTCGTCCCATTTTGTGTCCGAAAAGCACAATTCATGACAAAAACCCCGTGAGTCCATCAGTCCCTGGACCAAATTTAAATTCAAATTGCCAACGCCCAATCGTTCAAAAATGAGAAGTTCGTGAGGAATCGCAGGAGATTCAAAGAGCGATGACTGGGGGAATATCTTTGAAGCAGGAAGGAACATAGTTCCACTTGGATGTGAGAAGGGAATGAAGGGCACTAAAGTCGAACCAAAGGATCTGTTTTTTTTGCGTTGGGGGATTTGATAGATCCTTTAGCTCTTTCTGCAGGGTCAGTAAGTATTCACTAAAAAAATGCGTCACTAACCCACCCGGACTAATTAACTGATTCCATACATGACCTCGTCTATGTTTTTTCTCTATTACCATGCGCATGTTTCCATATTTGTAATTCGCAGCTAGTGTGTTATTTATAGGAGAAGACCATGTGGTGATATCAATGCCTTGTAAATATCCAAAACTGAGTACCGAACAACTCCCTCACTGCTGCAGTTCTCGGGGTATCGGCATTTCGATGAAGCTGAACTTGCACAAGTTTATCTTTTATTCGTCGTTAAGCCTGTAGAAGAGCTCTGAATTTCTCTTCATATCGAATAAATAACTTCACAAACAGATGACTATTTGCTTGCACGTTGGCGTAGTACCTCAGTATCTCAGCTGCGTGTCTTTGATTTGCTCGAATTCGCGACCTGAGGGATCTCTATTCGTCACATACTCTTCAGGTAACCCATTCTTTGGATCCCTCAATGCTAAATAATAAGCTGCTGCCCTCGACCAAATAGCTGGATTGAATTCGTGTTGAATCAAAGAAGGGAGGTCTAAGTCTTCAATTTGTGCTCCAAGATAGCCTGTGAAGTGCTCTAAATCTGGGTTCGGCAGATTTCATTGGTCATTACCTCACTAGTCATCTTCTTTGGTTTTTTGGTTATGTGAAGAAATCGACCATTCGAAATAGATTCTTGCGATTCATAAGACAACCAATGGTAAAGCGTATCGCAATACTCATTGAATTTAAGTTCGGAAAGATTCTTGAAACGACCCTTTACGGGCCTTAAAACCATCAATAGCTCGAACAGTCCGTTGTAAATCTCTTAACCAAAAACTATTGATAGCAACCTTCGTCCGCTGTCCCAACGCAATCAATCGAGACTCTATTCGATCTAAATAGCTCACAATATATTGTGTAGAGATTCTGATTTCATATAGAGTTTCTTCGAATCCCACAACAATTTCTCGGAAATAGAATCTAACTTTTCGTGAACATTAAGAAAATTCGCATTCATATACTTACGCAGCTCATCAATCGCTTCTCTAATCGTTCTAAGCTCTTGAAGAACAATTTGCTCAAAGCTGGGACCCTTTTTGTCAGGAGAAAACTTGCAATATTAAATGCTGCCATAGCGAGGTTAGAAAAATTTCCTGCAATAAGCAAGAGATCTTTTGTTGGCCATGCCTCTGCAAGTTGAAAGAGGGTAGGAGCAGCTGTCGAGTGACAAGATCAGCAGTACCAGCGACTTTAATCAAGTGTTTCTGGCCCAAATAATTAGCAAAAACAACCAAAGCGGAGAAGAGATGGCTTGGCTTGATGTGGATGTTGGGCTCTAATCAATTCCTTCTCAGCGGCCGCTTGGGCTTTGGCTTGCTCCTGTTCCTTCACTGCTTACCAACCAGAGAACCGCCACTTGTGTTACTTGAAGATCCTTCAAGATTGTATTAACCTTCTTTTCAATGCGATCTAAGGGCTCTTGAATGCACTTCATGGCCTTTATAAACTGCTCTTTGGTGATCTTCGCGATGTCTCTATATCCCCCATTTTCGAGTGCATCGCAATTTGTTTGCACCCATTGAGCTAATTCGATAGGTTTCACTCCGCCTTGGACTGAATTTAAAAAACGATGCTCAATAAATCCTCAGATCCCTTGGATGAGGAGGAACCTTGAGTGACTGTACTTGGTAGGGAATAAGGTGTTTTTTTGTAGATATAATCAAGTGTTCGCTCATTTATATTTAATTTACTCATGGTAACGGGGTGTTTTTAATAACCGGATTTTTTGCCAGCTCCAATCCAATATTGCATCCAGATCCAAGCTTCTTTAGGTGTCAGTTCTTTAGGCCTAAGACTGATGAAGTTATCTACTATTTTTTTCTGCATTACCCGCGTTGATCCCACCCTGCAAATGCCCCTAGACCAAAGCTAAATTCGTTACTTGTAACACGAGCCATGTTCTATCCAACCGATCAGTGAAGAGCAGAGTCTTTCTCTTCATAATGACCTAAGATGGATGGAAAATTGGTTAAGATTTATCCCTCTAACAAGCCTATCTACTCCATATTTTTGAAAAATATCATTTGCAATCGCTTGAATCTCTGGATCATTTGTACCCATCGCCACAGTCGCTAAGTCATCTTCTACTTGATTTAACGACTCAGCGCCTTTATTATAAACCTCACATCGTTTAATCTCACTTGGTGATACTGTGGGTCGTCCACCATAAAAATTCTCGAATCCAGAAGGTGGTTGTTTTGGAGTTAGCATCTCAATTTCATAAAAACCCTTTTTTTTAAGTTTGAGTAATTTGAAACAACGATAACGCGATCTGCGAATTTTCGTTTAAGCTGGCTGTTCCGGTACTGCATACCAGAGCCGCCTGCCACAATGAACGCTTACACTTACAACTTAACCATGTCTTTCTTGCTCTCGCAATCGAGCTTCTCATTAATCACTGGTATCAGCTAATCACATTATATGTCAAAATTATTTTTTATGTGATTCAACTCATGAAAAAGTATCGTACACTTATTTTGGAAGATCGTGTGTAATTATTTAAATGCGGTAAAGTTCTGCCATCGGTAGGATTGGTATCCAACTTGTTGAAAATCTTTTTAATATCCCCTCGCTCGGATCGAATGATATTTTCTTGAAAAATATATAGAAAACCAGCTAAAGTTTCCATTATAAATGGAAGGTTTCGCATGAAAATAGATAGACAGACTTTAAAAGCAATCATTATTGACCAAATGAGATCATTATCCCTGAGCACTTTTATGAACGCGAAGTATTTACTTCAATTAAAAAATTTAGCAAGGGAAAAGAGGTTGTCATTTTACAAGGAATTAGACGAAGTGGAAAATCCACGTTGCTTCAGGTGTTGCGAAGAGACTCTAAAGAGAATAATTTTTTTCTAAATTTCGATGATGATCGTTTGATAGCTTTTTCCGTAGAGGATTTTCAACTGCTTTACGAATTGTGGATTGAACTCTATGGGGTACAGCGCTCCTTTTATTTTGATGAAATACAAAATATTGAAGGATGGGAAAGATTTGTTCGACGACTTCAAGATAAAGGGATGAAAGTTTATGTGACGGGTTCAAATGCAAATCTTTTAAGTGCGGAACTTGGGACAAGGCTCACTGGTCGGTATCTTCAGATTGAGATTTTTCCTTATTCTTTTTATGAGTGGGTGAGAGGTCAAAAACCGCTACTGCTTGAATCTGATTTGCACACTACAGAGCATAAAGGGCAGCTCTTAAATTTATTCTCTCAATATTGTCTGAATGGAGGAATCCCAGAATTTGTGGAATGGAAAATAATGGAATCTCTCCACAAGCTCTATGAAGGAGTTATTTTCCGAGATATTATCGCAAGACACAAATTAAAGCAGCATAAAGCTCTCCTTGAGATGGTTTATTTTCTAGCAAGCAATCTAGGAAAGACATGCAGCTACAATTCTTTGCGAAAAATCACACAGATACAATCAGCAACCACTGTAAGTGAATACTGCTACTACTTGCAACAATCATATTTATGTTTCTTTGTAAATCGTTATAGCCATTCTCTAAAGGAACAAGCTCAGTCACAAAAGAAAGTATATTTCATTGATCATCAGCTTGCGAAAAGAATAGGATTTCAAATAGGGCCAATCGAGGCCGCATATTAGAGAACATCGTCTACATAGAACTGAGACGGAGAGGTCAAGAGATTTACTATCACCAAGAAAAAAAGGAATGTGATTTCATCATTAAAAACGGATTGATCATCGAATCTGCCTACCAAGTTTGCGCAGAATGGAATGATGATAGAGTGAAAGCACGGGAGATTGACGGATTGTATGAGGCACTATGTGCCTACGATCTTAATGAGGGTTGGATTTTAACAGATGATACCGAAGAAACATTCGTTTTCGAAGGAAAAACAATTTATATTTTTCCTCTTTGGAAATGGTTATTAGCTCCAAAAAAATAGAGAACTGAAATCTACTAATGAATGTCAAATTAGTAGATTAACCAAGAAAATCTACTAATTGACATTCATTAGTAGATTTGACATCAAAAATTGGTTCGTCGCAAATGAGAATCCCCCAAACAACGTGCCCCTTTCATCGCAGAATCCGACCCCTTCATTATTCAACCTTGGCTCGGTTCCTTCATTAAAAGGGTACTGTTCTCCAAGCATCCTGACGATATCCATCTCTATGTACTCTTATGCAGTCAGAAACGAATGGTTGCCTGGCGCGCCGAACCTGTCAATTATTAATGACAGTGATAAACCCTTCCCCAGCAATATTGACGCAAGTCGCTCCGAAAGCACAGAAACCTTGAACAATTGGACCAGCAACAGGTACGCCATCAACGAGAGTAGCTGTCGCGCCAATAATAGTAGTTGCCAGTTGAGAAGAAGCTGTTACAAGTGTCTCTGCAGCCATTGCAACTCTCTCTCCAACCGTAACTGGGGTTGGAATAGGAACGAGGACAGAAACCTGCTCGCCAATTAATGTAGAACGGGAAAGTTCATTATTAGATCTTTGTATTGTAATACACCTTCCTCGATGCCAATATAAATCCCCTGTTTGCCCAGGCAATCTGGGAACAATGTCTCCCTCTTCCTCAACCCTTAAGTTTATTCTAAGGTAACCGTTAATCCACTCCGCGAATGCTCTATTTCCAGTTCTAGGAGACCCAAAAGTGACTAAAGAAATACGTTGTCTTTCCCAATAACATGTTGGGCTGATTGCAGGAATAGCTGTCAAGACTTCTGCAGCGAAAATCGTGCTAATGCTCCCCCTAAAGAGTGACCCGTGCATAGCACATGCCATCCCTCTCCAACCAATCTAGTGATCTCAGTTAACAAAGGTTGAAATTTTGGTACTCCTTTAAAGCCAGTATATTCACGTGCAAAGCCTGCATGTACAGACTTCATTGGGGAATTATGGAATGCAATTACTGATGACAAAGATGTAGTCGTGACATCTAAATCATTCAATACGTTTGTCATATTTGATGTTCCTTGGAAAGACACTGTAATAATTTTATTTGTCATATCTTTCATCATATGCACTTGGCCATCACTAATAGGCACAGGAGCAGTACTGGCCATGATTCCAGTATCAGGCAAATAAACTGACACAGGCAAATATACTGAATCTTTCCAAGTAATTGTATCTGCTACTTCAACCTCTGGACTTGGTTCTCTAATTCGTTTTGGATGCATAGGCTTCCCATCTTCCGTCAAGCCACCAAGAAGGGTCATAAAATTTTTTGTTCGCTTAAAACTCTTTCTATCGCGTCTCTTGCGATCGATGAAATTGTATGATCCCATTGAAATCTAAATTCTCCCTCATTAATAAGTGGGTGGTCGCTAACCATTCTAAAAGCTAACAGCCGCTCATAAACTAAAGCATACACTCGATACGCAATCGGTTGTCTTCTCATATCTTGTCCAATAAAAAAATTAAAGCTTCTTGCACCATTATTATTGAAACTATTAGATATTCTCTTTAAACTCATCTAACTCTGCACGTGCATACTGATTTTGTAAGGGTAGATATGAGTGCCACCCAGCTTCTTTTAACAAAGCCTCTAAAGCAGAAATTTTACTCCAAGCACCACACGTAGAGACCCTCAAAACAATCTTGCCCCCATGAGTAGGAATGACACTGTTGAGGTTTATGGAGAGCATACATGAGATAATAGACTCGATTTGCAATGTCTCGATGTTTTGGATCTAAAGAAACAAAATGTTGAAAAGTTCTTACTCCATGATAGTTTTCTCCTCTACGAAAGAGTTCTAGAGCATGGGCAACATAAGAAAGGTCTGTATTTACATAATCAATATGAATCTGCATTATTACCTCCTAAAAAAAGTTTAAGCATTTTCACTAAGGATTAAACGACTTGTTTTTTCTCAATTAAAAATCTAAAATTAATCATTTTTAGCATAATCCTTAATTAAGGTTAAGAAAAGTGCGACAACCCTAATCACCTTGTAAATCTGATATAGGAAATTAATGCTGCTTACCAAACTGCGAACCGAAAGAGCTTGTATATTTCTGCTCGCAGATTTACTGGATGAAAAGGAACGACAGGTTGATTAGAATGAACTTCTGTATCTAAATGAGCTTCTACATCCAACTGAGAATGATCGAGACGATTAAAATCTTCTAATTCCTTCAAAACCCTTTTACTGCTTCTTGTGCTATCCATCGAATACCATCATTTGTATCATTCCTAAGTCTATTTTCCGCTTCATTAATCGATATAGGTTCTTGAAGCATTCTAGAAGCCAATAATCTTTCAAAAATTAAATAGTAAATGCGACTTACAATCAATTGTCTTCGCGGCTCACCTGCAGCAAAATCATCCAAAAGATTTGCAATATCCGCAAGTGGAGTTTGGGCGTGCAAAGACAAAGAAATTACTGCCAAGTTTGCCAAGTCAATGTGCTGGCATTGAATTTTTAACGAAACGCAAGCATTCCATCCCTCTTGAATCAGTAAATCTTCCAAGACTTTAACTTTGCGATCAGAAGGGGTATTAGGGTCCTGAAAAGTATCTTCTCCCCATGAAGGTAAAGAATAAGATTGCGGCTGATAGATAGCGTACATTAACCCGTAAACCCGATAAGCAATCTGTTGTTTATTGTTGGGATCCAAGGAAACAAAGTAATTGAAAGTCGCCATACCATCATCATTTTGTTTTCGATAAAAAAGTTCTAAAGCATGACCGACGAGTGAAAGACCAAGATTTGTATAATTGACTTGAGCCTGCATTTTACCTCCAATGGTGAGCTGTTTTCGAAGAAATTAAACGTACACCATCGGGGAAAATTTATCAAAAAAATAGGTAGTGGATAAGAGATTCAATCCAAGTCGATGCATTCGCCCCAACAAATTCAAATAACTAACTAAAAATTAACGTATTAAAAACTATAAAAACAAGATAAGCAGGATCGCGAAGCGGCATGATAAACAAGGTTCTCAACAAACGCAAAAGACGTCCTGCTACCGCAGGACATTTTTTTTTTCCATTGCCCAACCCAGAGCTGCATACCGCTGCCGCGGTATTTGCACTGGGCTATTAAGAGAAAATCCCCTACCGGGGATTAACTCAAGACGTTCAAGTAATCTTTAAATTAGCGCTTATATGACACCGCTAATAGATATTAGTTATTTTAATTTAAAAATTATCTACAATTCTATTTAATAAATCGCATTTATGATAGAATAAAGATAAGTTAATAGATTATTATTTATTTAGCTAAGGCGGTTTATTATGGAAGTACATGGAAGTCCAGAACACAAATTAGATCCCCAACACGAGCATGGTGTAGATCATCCTGTTACACCCACACCTACTGGTCCGGCAGAAGGCGGTTCGCCAGAAACTATTACCAAGGGTGATTCAGTTGCCATGGGGATTTTAAAAAACATCCTCATGCTTCCTGTTCATGCAGGGATCAAAATAGCCAGTGCAGGTATGGATATCGCTCGTGTCATTAGAGATGGAATAGCTAAAATTACAGCAGCATTTATGGACACTTTTTTTAAAGAGACACCTCCTGCACAACGGAACGCAGCCGCTTATGGATTAAAGCTCTATTTCGATGATCACCCTGAGTGGTTTAAGGAGCAAAGAGTGTTGCTGAGCCTGATTTTCGGCATTCAAAATACGAATTTGACCACAAGGACAATATTCAGGAAAGGGTAATGAAGTTTTACGAATCTCCAGATAATCAAAGGCTGGTAGAAGAGATGAGATCATTAGCTTCGGATGCTCAACATATCTATGTTCATACACTTCCAGCAAACTTTCCTAAGAGTACAAATGCTCATCTCGTCGCCGACATCCTAAAAGATTTGTATAAGGAAATGAATATTCTGGGTGATCAAGCCGCAGTGCTTAGTACTTCGGGAGAATCAATCACCGATCAAGAATTGAAACAGGAAACTCTAGATAATGATGCTGAATGGCAAATAAAAAACCC
>JAQNDB010008391.1:0-10407 GCA_029204045.2 Tillandsia leiboldiana | reverse complement strand
AGAATTCAAACAAAATCAAAGGCAAGACATATTGAATCAATTCAGCTAAAAAGCAGACTCAAAACACAGACAAGAAGGCATTAAAACCGATGTAGCCTTGAAGTGCCTCGGTCACTTCAAGGCTATGAAAATGTTCCTCAAGGAAATTATCCAGATGCCATAGGCATCGTAAAATCATACCGTTTGCTCTCGCTTCACGGTATTGGACGGAATTCAAAGAATGGGAACAAACACCGGTGGTTATTGTGGCTTCCAGCCTTTAAACCCACGGGATGGTGACTACATCCGCAGGACTGCGGCAGTAGTCACACGACACCCCAAGGGTGGGCGGTGGCCTCGTCTCTTCGACCCGAGCCACCGCCCACCCCTTGGTTGTCGCATGGCCCCCAATAGTTGTCCATCGATGGGGCATACGTGCCATGTTCCATGGCACCTATCCCGCCCGTGTTTGACACGTGGCTTTCTCCTGTCCGTTCGCTTCACTCACTATTGTCCCCCGCCCCGTCCGAGGCGTCCGCTCCTCGGCACCCCCCACAATGGGGGCTCCCCTGTCCGCATGGCTTTCATAGCCATGCCTTTCGACGCCCCTTGCTCCACACTGGCCTCCCATTTCCTTCTCAATGGTTCACTCATTAATCCATGCCTCCTAAGTCCAATCGTCAATCTCTAATCGATGCCCGGGGAATACCTACCCACTTTCTCTATGCATACTTTTCCCTGATTGTATGATCATCCTATATTAATCAGTGCGCATGAAACGACTACCGGACTTTCGGAACGCTTGTGCTTTGCCTTATGCTTCCTTCGGGAAGTCCCGTATCTAACGTCCTCTGACTTTTGCCGATACTTCTATCCGAATAACCGCTACAAACTCTATGGCCTTGATTCTCTCAGGTCATTAGTTCGAATGGGATTGGTTGAAAAGCATCGACTCGCCGATGGAGAGGTCATTTATTTTCTGTCCGAACTCGGGCTTACTGAAGCTGATTCTTTGGCTGGAATGCGATTGAACTTTGAAACTTCACGTGGGTTGTTTGTATCGATTTTCGCGCCCGAGGACCGACAAGAAAGACATCTTTCATCCACTTTCCTTGCCCAGATATTTCTTTTTCGCGCTTTAAACACGTCAAAACTACGAAGCTACCACTTTGTGCATTCCCGGGCTTTGGTTTGAATTTCTGTACCTTATTCGTAGGTCAAATAGAGTGGCATACTCCATATTGTTGGACATGGTCGCCTCCAAGCCTTCGGCATTCCATATTAAAAGCTTCCCTGATATGCTTTTGGTTAATGACATTCGTGACGCAGAAAAGCGTGTTCTGATTGAGTTCGAGAACTCCTTGATATGGGACAGTCTTTGTATTCCAAGCTGCATAACCTGGCTTCTGAAACAGCCAGATACGTTGTTTTTTTGTGCGCGGATGATCGGGTGCTTAAAAACTTCATGACCCACCCTATAACGGGTTATGAACCCCGATAAAAAGGGGAAAAAGCCGAAACGCCTTCTTCCCATTGATGCATTAAAAACGTTAGAGAAAGGGTCCTCGTTGGACTATGGCGGCCATCGGTTTTCAAACAATGGCATCGTTCAAAAGCTCAGTGAAATTGAGCTTTTGCCTTACTCAGATGAAGTCTTTAAGCCAGGTGAATGGGTCCAAAAGTCGGTCGATGGAATCCCGTTACGGGACGATTTTGGAAATCCAATCATGGAGTATAGGGTAACCCAAAAGGGTAGGGGAGGTCTCCCTTTCGTGAACATTCTTAATGAGTTCAAACCAGGCTTTTTGAAGCGTCTCAAGGAGTGTGAAATTGAGCAAGCGCCCAATTCCTTACAGGTCGCCTAAACAGGTCCTTTTCTTGGAGGTTCTAATTCCGGTGCTCGTCCTGAGCATTTTGGGTTTTACTGTTGACCTGCTATTCTGGAAGGAACTTCGGCACTACTAGTGGAATATCCCGACTTATGGCCCTCGACTTCAGGCGACAAGGCTCTATGCCGTTCTCTATGAGTTCACGTCCTAATTTGCGGTTGTGCTTCCAAATCTCCTTTTCCCGATTATGACCTTCCAAACCCAAACTCAGGTCCGGGACTTGCCATATTAAGGTTTCCTTGGTCTTGGAACATACCCTCTTTTCCCTCCCGTCTTCTCTCTATAAAGACCCTGCTATCCTCGACCTGATTACCAGGATTAAAGTTCTGACCCTCTGCAAGGGTTCTGGGATTTTATAAACGATTCACATGCGATATCGAAGAAGAGCGTAGAGCGGGTTTGCATCCTGGGGGACCGAATCAGTATGGCCGATCATAGTTCGCGAAAAAACCAGGTACCGGCATACCCAGGTTGTCGGTTCCACGGGTTCTGGGAAGAGCGCCAGTACCATAGCGCCATTATTGTACCAGGACGCCATGGCACCGAATTTGGCAACTTTTACGATTAACCCGAAATCAGATACTTATTAATCAAATGCGTTGTATCTGGGGTTTTAGGTGGTTTCAGTGAAATAGGGGAGAGGCCCCCAACAGCACTCATCTCGATGGTTCGCCCGGAGTCTTTGGCTTATGACCCTCTGGCTTACGGGGATGCTGATACCCTAACAAAGAAAATCTGCGGGTCCATGGATACAGATAGCCCACTTTTATAAGGCGCTGCAAGAAACGTGATTTTGAGTTTTTCCGAGTTGTGAAAACTGAGGAGGCCCTTGATGGTCAGGTTAGGCTTAAAGACCTTCACGGCTTTTTAGTGAATCCGGAGTCCCTGCGGGACAAGCTGGGGCCGTTAGTCGTTTCGAGGGATAATCTGAACAGAATCCAGACTCTTTCAACCGAAGAGCGGAAAAATCTTGCTGGGGTCGCTGCACATGTTGCTGGCCTTGTCGAGGACGAAAGCCTGGCGCACATCTTCGATGCACCTGACGGTCATTTACCTGGACATGCGCGATATTTTCCGGCGTGGGTGGGAACATCTTTGTAGAGGTTGACACGAATGCGAAGGCTTCTCAAGCAAGCCTTAGGCGAATGCTTGTGATGGAAATGCAATTGTTGCATCCGCTCGTCATCAGGGAAGGAGCCTGCTGACCCTGGCGTGATGGCATACATCGATGAGTTCGCTTCTTTTGTCTACAATGATTTTTATCGGGTTACTCGACAAGTCTCGGTCGGCAAAGGTCGGTTTTCTTTAGCACACCAGACAATCGGAAATTTCGAAAAGGATTTTCTGAGTCGCGGTTTTAAATCTGAGGTCATAGATAATTGCCGTTCTAAGTTCATTCTTGATGTTCGAGATGAAACCGCTCGATGGGCTAGTAGCCTCCTCGGCGAACAACGAATGGCCTTAGGCTCTGAGACTTGTTGGATCATCCAAGGATACTTGAGGACCACAAGTTCCAAGAATAAAACAACCGCGAAGAGTTTTCTTCGAGGGCTGTATCCGACCACTTCAATCTTCCACTTGGCAGTGGTTTTGGCCAAATCGAGACCGAGGAAGGCCGACTTGTCAATTGTCCATTGACCGTTGGGTATCTGGATGAATCCGACCTGTGCTCAGATGAGGCCCTTAGTGAATTTCTGTCTGAGGAAAAGCTTAAGCATCCTAAGCGACCTTCGAATCTCAGAATTCGAACTACGACTCAGAATCCCAAGGAGACAGAAGAAGAGTCGAAATCTGCTTACACAAACAAGGGAAATCCCTCCGAACCTCAAAACCTTGAACTTGTCTCTGACAAGTCAATGGATACGCTTTTAATACCGATCTCTAAAAGGATTTATTATGGCAGAAAACCACGTTCTGAAGCTAATACCGTTTAAGCGAACTGAGTAACATTCAGGAAGTCTTAGGCAAGCGCAACCGCGCGCCTCAAAGAAATCGCGGAAAACGCCTGAAGGTGCTGCCCGAAATCATTCAAGCCCTCGGTGGCGAGGTTGCTCCAAAGTCGGAGCCACTTACCAAGGAAAATGGAAGGGTCATCAAAATCATGCAACCGGTCGCCTGAATTGTCGAGAGAAATTCCAACAATATGCGACCTTTATTTCGAGGAAGTCCCAAAGCGACGCAGGAAAGTGAGTGATGAAACCTTTAGCTCAGATTGGTCTATCTTGGTGAAGTCGTTCACCAAGTTAAGATAGCGGAATCAAGCAGCTGAAAAGCTAAACAGCTATCCCGAAGATTTGACCATATTGAGCTATGGGGTACAATCCAGCTGTTATCAGCGCAGCTTGCAAACGTTTTCCAAAATTCTGTGGCCATCAGAGAAGGGTTCTATTGGGAGAGCGATGAGCTTAGGGCCATTCTTCAAATCGAACCTGAAAACCTTTTAAGTAATCGAGCTTTCCGAAATCATTTTGACATTACGACAATCGCATTGAGAAGTGGTTTGGTAAATCAGAATCAGCTCATTATTCGGACTTAACCGTTGACCCCTTTTCAAAGCCAGATGACCATAAGCGATACCAATTCCCATCGCCACTATAACCCAGTGACTAAAGTCTTGACGTTCCGCGATGAGACCTTGGATTTCCGGCCATCATGAACGCCTTACGAGATATTCAAAACAGGTGTCGAGGCCTTGTCCGTGTTTAGCTTCTATTAATCCTTTAATCCCCTTCTTGCACGGCTGCATATAAGCCAAAAGGTTAAGGCTCTTCAAATTGGGTGGGGAAGGCTTTCCCTCGTTGTGGTCGCTTCGCGCCCTTCACTACCCCTTCATCCCTGCCCGCTTTTATGCGGGCTGCCCATGGGCCTTCACGCTCTCCGTCGCCCTCATCTACCGGCTATCAATAGCCGTTTTAACCAGCTCCCGCACAAGGCTCGACTAGCGTGCCTGCCGCCCTCGTAGGGGCTCTCCGGCTTGCTCGCAGCCTCGTTAGACGTCCTCCCGGCCCTGGGGGCCAGCGTGGCCGTCTTGCTGGGCTCGAATGTTGATTGCTGGTCCGTGCATTTCTTTTCTCGCTGCATCCATCGCTGTCTCCTGGGGGGATGCCCTCGGTCCTCGGGGGTGCACTTTCAGACGTTCTCAAGGGGGCCGCTCGCTCTCGTTGTCGCTCACTGAAAGAAGTTTTGGCTCACCCCTTCGGGCATGCCCTTCGCCTTCGCGAAGGCCTCGCCCGTGGTCCCCCAAAATTTTCCCACCCCCTCCGCTAGCGTCCTCATGACCGCTGCGCGGTCACCGTGTATCCCCTCCGGTCTCGGTCGCTTTGCGACCCCCAGGCGAAAGCGAAGACGAATCTCCAGACCGAGAAGGGAAATACATGCCCTCAGAACCATCAACAAACACCAGCCATTGCTTAACCCAGCCAAAACGAACGCGAAATGCGCCCCCAGAACAAAAACGAGGCGAATCATCCTTCAAACACTCCAAAGAAGATGATTTTACACGCGAGTTATGAAGTCATTTGCTAAGCATTAGAAAAGGGCGTGATTCCTTGGATGGAAGCCTTGGAAGGCCCGAAAAAAGATGGATTATCCCCATTAACTTTAAGACGCGCACTCCTTATAAGGCTCAATATTCTTCTCTTAGGTCTTACGCAATACGGCTCAAGATATTGCTCACCTATAACCAGGCCGTGAAATGGGTGGCCAGGCGGAAAGGGGAGAGGGGACACTTGCCATTCGGTATGGACCTATGAGAAAAGGACCGACGAAGTGGCCGAATGGGAGAGGTACGCGATAAAACGGCCTTTGTGAAAGCTTTTTCCTTTTCAACTCGACCAGATTGACGGCATTGACGACCCAGAAGAAATCAAGCAAGGTGATGCCCAGGACGTCGCCCCATTGAGACTTGCGAAACGGTGGTTTTGGTTATGCCGTTGCCCTTCAATCTTGATTGAAGGTGATAGAGCCTTTATAGGCCTTCAAAAGACCCGTCACCATGCCAGAAAAATGGCGTTTGAAAATTCAAATGAATATTACTCCGACACTTTTCCATGAACTTGCCATAGCAACCGGCCACAAAAACCGACTGAATCGAGAAGGCCTAAACCAACCACATCGTTTGGCGATGCGATTTACTCCAAGGAAGAATTAATCGCAGAAATGGCAGCTTCCTTCCTTTGCGCTCATTGCGGCATTGATGATGCGACAGTCAACAACAGTGCAGCATATATCGCGGAATGGTTGCAGTATTTGCGGGACAATAAGCGGCACAAATTTCAGCAGCAGCGCAGGCTCAAAAACCGTTCAACACTTTTTGGGATCATCTCTTACCCAGGAAAGCGAACAAAACCAAGAAGAGAGGGACAATTAATGAGCCGTGACCAATGCCCTAGATGCAGCCAGAAACGAAATGACGTCGACCCAGATATCATTCGGTGTCTACGCTGGTAGGCTATGCACCGATTGCGCGATTGGAACCTATCGGGACGGATGCGGCCTTATTGATGGCCAACAAGGTGATCCGAAAGATTTAGATGAGCCTCTAGATTTCGAATAACAAAGACGTTTCCCGCCAAACCCGGATTGTTCCGGGCTGGCGCGCTGCCCGTGCCTAATGTCCCCGGTCGCGCTGGGGCTATACTTGCCCTCGCTGGTCAATCGCCCCTTAATTTCGCGGGGGAAAGCCCCTGGCTCTCCCCGCACCCCTCTGGTCACCCGCACAAGTCGCTTTCCAAGCTCCTGGCCGCCCTCTAGGGCTCTCGCGGCCATTCAATGGCCTTTACTCGTCCAGCCTTCGCCTTGGGGGCGCAATCTGGTCGTATGCCGCATTCGGTTCGCGTTGCGCTTGGTTGCATCGCTCATTCTCGCTCTTGTCCGTCGCCTCGCCAGGGGGGATTGCCCTCGGTCCTCGGGGGTTCACTTTCAGACGGTCTCAGGGGGCCGCTCGCTCTCGTTGTCGCTCACTGACAAAAGTTTTGGCTCCCCCAAACGCATTCCCTTCGCGTAGGCGAAGGTAACGCCTTTGGTTACCCCCAAAATTTTGCCACCCCCTTCCGCTGCGTCCTCATGACCGCTGCGCGGGTCACCGTGTATCCCCTGCGGCCTCGGTTCGCTTTGCGACCCCCCTGGCGAAGGCGACGGACGAATCTCACAAGCGAGAAAGGAATCTCTTATGCAAACCAAACCACAACACTCGCGAACCTCGATGCGGCAACCGCTCAAGACCAAGGCACCCCCATGGATCTAAGGCTAGGCCGAATCTCGTGGCACCAAACAACCTCGAAATCACTCAGGTTTCGATTACCTCCCGTTTCAGGTGCTCCCGAAACGAAGTTAAAAGCCTTTGCTCAAATTGTCCTGAACGGCGTTTTTTGTTGTAAGGGAATTCGCATCGTGCATGGCAAGTCCGGCCCCTTTGTCGCTTTTCCCACGTGAGTTCGATCCTAAATCACAAACTGGTTATGACATCTGTTTTCCTATTACTGGACTCGGTTAGGTCTTACATGACTGCCACGATTTTAAAGCAGTTCAGTGCCGTAAATGTTGGGGATTCTTAGGACTAAACATTTCGGCGAACGTGCCCGCAAAGGCACGGCACCGCTGGAATAAACCAGCGGCCCGGCCCCTGCAATGATGGGCAGACCGGCGGGAATCCGAATGAAAGAATTTATGGACGCCTCCACTCTGAAACAAGATATACCCCTTAACGTTGCCATTTCCGCCCACTCGGGAATCTCTTGGACGCCTGATCGCCGAGGTGAGCAGCGTCAGAAGAATATGCCGCAACCCTTCTTGGTGACTATGAAATGCTTTTAAAATATGCTGACACGCCAGAGAAAGCCGTCCAGCTGAAGGTCGAGTTTGAACGGTACCGCGCACGGTACCGAAAGCATACCCTTGCTTGGCTTCATTCACAGGCTAATGTAATGTCGTCGGCGGTAGTCGGCCCGGCTAATTTTCCCGTTGCTCGAAATGCAAAACGCAGCCGCTGGGCTTCGAATAAGCTTGGATTTTTGATCGAGTTTCGTAACCGTGCCCTTGCAGTCATGGTCAAAATAATGCGGCTGAATTGCGGGCCAATCATGGCGGGCGATTTCGGATGCGTTGGAAAGGCTGGCTCATAAAAATTGAAGCCGCTGAAGCACTCCAAGCACGCATGAAAGCGGTGAATGCTGCGCACCGTGCGTATTTGGCAAACCGGAAAGCATCGAACTTTCAGGTCTGTCCGAAGATGATAAGCAGCTGGTCATGATTACAAAACTCGCTACACTTGGGAGCCGCATCCCTTCGCACCCTTTCAATTGACGAACAACAGTGCAAATATTCGGACAATGAAGAACGCCTCGAGCACTTAGAACGGGCAAAGGCACAACCCGTAGAAGTGATTAAAGGCGAAAATGGATCTCTTGAAATTTGCCCGGCTGAAAATCGGGTGCGCATTTACTTCGCAGGAAAACCGGAGAAAGAAATCAGGGAACGTTTTTGAAGCGGGGAGGGTTTCGCTGGGCTCCTACTCTTGGTGTTTGGCAGGCTTACCGCCGAGTTAACACAATCGCTTTGGCAAAAGGAAATCGTAGGAGGCCAGGTCTAACCAGGCGTAAGGGTAGGGTGATGCCCTCCACCGCGCACGGGGAGGGCCGGGAAACCGGGGCGAGCTATTCGCAGCTCTCCCCGGACCCCTCTCGTCTTTGAGTTCGCCTCGTTTTCGCTCGGCCCCTTCTATTCGCTGGCCGCTTTGCGGCCAATTCATATACCTCGCGGTCCGCTTAAGCGCGGTCCGATTCACACCCGCACAAGGCGCTTTACCTGCGCCTGCCGCCCTCTAGGGCTCTCGCGGCCATTCAATGGCCGCAACCTCGTCCAGCCTACGCCCTGGAGGCGAAAGCTGGACGTGCGCCGCTTTAGGCATTTCGATTGAATGACCTCGCACCGGTCTTTCTTGGAATGTCCTTCGCCATCACCAGGGGGATGCCCTCGGTCCTCGGGGTTCACTTTCGGACGTTCTCAGGGGCCGCTCGCTCTCGTTTGCGCTCAATGACAAAAGTTTTGGCCCCCAAACGCATTCCTTCGCGCGTTAGGCGAATGTAACGCCTTTGGTACCCCCCAAAATTTTGCCACCCCCTTCCGCTGCGTCCTCATGACCGCTGCGCGGTCACCGTGTATCCCCTGCGGCCTCGGTCGCTTTGCGACCCCCTGTGACGGTGAAGGCGAAACAATCCAAGAAAGGACTCCTCCGTGCTCAATCATTCAACAACCTGAAATGCTCCACCGGCGAACCGCAACAGCCAATGCGCCCCCAAGGCTCTGGCTCGGCCGAATCTCGTCGGGAAAATAGGGCTTTGGTTGGTGGTCTGGATCGTCAGTGGTCTTAACCAAATGCCTCGCATCGCGCTGGCAGAATCTCAAGGAGAATAGACATGGCCTCATTAAATCGTAGACCCTTATCGGTAACATTGTGCAGATCCAAACAGGTGAACATCGATGGAGGAAGGAAGCTCGTTTCATTAGCGTGGCGACCTCAAGCGCTTACACGGACATGCCGTTCAGAAACATAATCCACCGAATGGCATGACGTGGTCGCATTCGGGAAGGTCGTGAACTCTGTATGAAGTACCTGAGAAAGGGCTTCATCGGTATTTGTCGAAGGCCCCTTGCACCACAAGGATATGGTTATCGGCGATATGACGGTCAAGCAACACTCCATCAATGCTAATAAGTCCTGTTCCTCGACAAGAAGCCAAAGGGCGCCCCCGAATCTGCCCAACGAAGGGGACATGCCGTTCTGAACGAGGGTAGGGGAGGGTCCTAAGCCCTCTCTTCCTTTTTTCCAGAGGAACATCAAATGAAAACGATCTTGATTGGAATGCCGTGATTGGCGAGGCCGCTAACTGGACAGCCTTCGAGTGTCGCTTGGAAAAATCTGGACACCGTGGACATTCCTGATTTGCTCTTAGAGTCGCCGATGATGGCCAGGGCATCAAAACGGCTTATTGAAGCGAGGCCGGAACTGAAGAAGCCGTTAAGGCTTGCATCGAAAACTGATGGTGACGGGGTATTGAGGTTTGAAACGACGCTCTATGCACTCGAATGCATGATTGCGGACCGTGTAAAGTTTCGTGCTGGGAGGGGTTTACTCGGCAAAGGAGTCGAACAATCGTCGGCGATGGATAGGCTGTAGGGGTCATCGAGGAGACTGGTCGCGACCGGCTATTTGACGCCTGTGGGAATTGCAGGTTCCTTTTTGAAACCACACCGCAACTGCTACCCAGTGGATTTATTCGGGCATGTGAGGGGGGCACGCATTGATCCGCTTCAAGAAGCTATTTCGCAGGCTCCAACGAAAGGGAAGCCTTATGATTCGGCCAAACACCAAAAAAACGCCGCTTGTTCCGTCTCGCAAAAATCTTGCGATTTCGAATCTGACCCTTTGTTCAAAGGCAGTCGAGATGAAAAGCGATTAGCCGGCTCTTCCGACCGGCTACTTCTGCTCACCCGGAGACGGAGGGGATGATTCCGCTTAGAAGGTTTCGGTCGCCCTTTG
>JAQNDB010008389.1:0-10408 GCA_029204045.2 Tillandsia leiboldiana | reverse complement strand
TTTCCGTCTTTTCAGACGACAGTGTTTGTTGTTTTACTAGAAGTATTGCAACCTACAATCCATGACGATGTTGGATATGGCTAGCAAGAGCTCTCCATAGCAAAACACCTGAGCTAAAATGTAGATACCTGTGTTGCCCATGCAGCATGATCCCTCTCTCGGCCTGTCCTGTTTTGCTCCAAAGGAAAGTAATAACCAATACATTTGGAACAAGGCAAGCTGCAAAAGCTGCCGCTTCAGCAAAGCAGTGCTCTATCTGTCCATACGGGTGTTCTTGTGTTTTCCCGGCTGTGGCTCTTGAGTGCTTTACTGGAAACTGTTTCTCAAACTGAATAGTCGCTGGTTCTATAATCGAGATATCTCTTGCCAAAATACCTCGCTTTTTACGTTCTCGCGTCCAGTTCAATTATAAGATTCCTGGCAACTGCCCGATCCTTGTTGATGCCGAAGAACTTCTGCGAGCAGAGAAGACTTCTTCTCTTTGAAGACAGGAAATTGTTGATAAGTGATTCATCATATCCATCTGTCCGTCTATATATTACGAAGTCAGGGTAGCCAGCGCCTGTCCAATAGTTTATTAGTTAAAATACTCGCCTAGCCTAACTACGTCACACTTATCAGTAGCATGTCCCCATTCATCAAGTATTTCATGGTCCCTCACAGAGTCTAATAAAAGAATAGTACACTATACATAACCCTCAAGCCAGGGAAGTCTTGCTTGGCAGGAACAAAGGTATATAGTGAAATTTCTGTGACGTGCACGTCATATACAAGTTGTAGGGGAAGATGATGGTGGAAGGCATTTAGTAACAAAATCCTGTTGGTAATCCTTGAACAAAATACATCCTTAAAATTCATATTGGGATTATTTTAAATTTCTTTAGATACACTAACCTCTGATAAAGTAATAATAAAAGAAAAGAAAAAAATAGTTCAAGACAGTTTTAATAGTGGGGGAGTTACAATAATCGACGTTTCGACCAGAAGGCCTTATCAGACATGACAGACGAAAACAACATAAGGCGTAATGTAAGAGCAGAAAGTTACAATAGTGGTAGATGTGACAGTAGAGAGCTAACAGATCATGTGGGACAGAAAGTTACATAATGGTAGATAACGACAGTAGAGAGCTAATAGACGATACAGGGACAGAAAGTTACATAGTGGTAGATAAGACAGTAGAGAGCTGATAGACGATACAGGGACAGAAAGTTACATAGTGGTAGAATAAGACAGTAGAGAGCTGATAGACTTACAGGGACAGAAAGTTACATAGTGGTAGATAAGACAATAGAGAGCTAACAGCGTGATGCTGGGACAGAAAGCGAGAAGAGGGAAGATGTTAGTGTTACATAAAAAAAGCAGTAACTGTAAGGAATGACATGAAAATTCTATTACCCATAGGATGTAGAGGAGGTGTGGGGAAAGTTACATAGTGGTAATGAAGACGGTAGATATCTGATAGACAATGCAGGGACAGAAAGCGAGAGGGAGGAAGTTGTTACTTGTAGGCAGTGTGTTTAGGACATGAGCTTTACATGTAATGTACACAATATCTACATAAATGTGTTTTATCCAGTAATTACAAACCTACTGAGAAAATCCTTATAATCATTTCCAGTAATTAATTTCAGTAAAATAACAACATACAAAACTGATATTCCTTAATGAATATAACAAACAGGCTACATCTAGACTTACTGGAGACGGAAGATAACACACGACTTCAATTGTGTACGTTACGCATTTATAAGAACCACAAGAGTGAATATCAAAGAATTTGGTGTAAGCATATGCCCCTGAAGAAGAGCCGCGGTGTAGGGTTGTTTCAGTGTACTGGTCTGCTATCTGAGTGCTCGGGTTCAATCCCAGAAGTGGTAGAATTGTTTCCGACCAGGAACAGCTCCCGTTAACCCATCCTCTAAAATGGGTACCATAACATCTGGGAAGTAGAGACGGCCGGCGTGGTGCTAACCACATCATCGAAAATATGGCCAAAATTATCAAATAATACGGGCCTAAAACGTATTCCCCATACATCAGAATGGTTGACAGGGGCTTCACTTTACTTTACTTATATG
Source organism: Tillandsia leiboldiana (assembly GCA_029204045.2). Classification (NCBI taxonomy): domain Eukaryota; kingdom Viridiplantae; phylum Streptophyta; class Magnoliopsida; order Poales; family Bromeliaceae; genus Tillandsia; species Tillandsia leiboldiana. Next base: position 8,327 of record JAQNDB010008389.1, on the reverse strand, counting down.
CCTTGAACAAATACGAAAGTGCTTCCCACCAACATCAAATATTTGCCAATTATCTTTAAATTAGGTTGGAAACCTCAACTGGAGCTGCGAAGCTCGTGCCCAAATGCTTAGAGATTTACGTGTGTTTGGGACAGAGATCCATTGCCAATGAACTGTTCTCACACACTGACGATGGTTCTAGGGCTTTCTAATTCAAAATTAAGATTAAAATAAATTTAAAATGTTCAGTCGAAAATCCGAAGGACCAAATTCAGCAACATAATCCACACTTGTTAGTATTGTTGAAAGTACCCATACCAAACTTACCTAATAAACCGGTGTCTTGTTGGAAAAGTCCCTGAGTCAGCGATGTAGATTCCCAAGAACACGGTCGGTTTCGTCTTTTTTTTCTACGTCAACTTCTATAAGCGTCATCGTCGTCAACTTCTCGTTTTTGGCGTTTGAATCTGAAACGGTCAGAGTTTTGATCTTTGTACCCTTGATGTTTGGAGTCTTGTTTTTTGGAATATTTAGTTTTTAGAGTTTTGATGTTATGTTGCGGATAATTTGATCTATCTTTCTCTGTTTCTGCTGCTTCATAATTTGGTGTGCTCCGTCAGGATGCCCTGATTCGTAGGCTTTTCATTATTGTCATAGTACTCCTAGGGCTGGCTGTTCTTGATGTTGTCCTGACTGTATTTCTTGAGTCTCTTTACTGCATACTGGTTCTCAAACTGATTTAGTCGCGGTTCAAAAACTCGAGCTATTTCTTGCCAAGTACCTCGCTTTGTACGATCTTCGATGTCCAGTTCAATGATAAGATTCCTGACAACTGCCCGATCCTTGTGTTGATGCCGAAGAACTTCTGCAGAGAAGACTTCTTCTCTCTTTGAAGACAGGAAATTGTTGATAATGATTCATCATATCCCATAACTGCACGATATCGCCACTGTAACTGGTCTTGTGACTCCCCGTTACCATCAGCATTATTTGTGGTTGCTTGGGTTGATCTGCTGGGATTATCACTATCTAGAGCATCGTAGTCAATGTATTCATCCCTGGAAAGCGAAGTGGCGGTGTATAGCCAAAGGATATGTCGTTGCTTGAATGTCACGCCACTATATTCTCCCTAATGACAACCCTGTTGCCTGCGATGTTAAAGGCTCGGATCTCTCCCCAGTCATACCGTGTATTGTTCACTATGACAACGCGTTGTTTACCTAGGATAACGAAATTGCCTTGAGCTATCATCACGGCTCCGATATAAGTTTATTAGTTAGCTGTCGTAGAAAATCCCGAGCAGTCACAATGATCCCCTGGAGGAAAATAATGAGAAGTAATGTAAGATATTGTAAAAGTATTCCCGCTAAACGCGTCGCTGCAAAATATAGCCAAATATGTATATCAGATGGCAACAGACGGCCAAGACATGACCGGCTCTAGTACAAGGCCAAAGGGCTGTCCCAAAAACGTCATCATGGTCGGATAGAATAAGCATTTCATTGGTCACTATAATAGTGACCAATGAATTCACGATGATATGCCGTGGCGGAAGGGTTTCACTAAATATGGCGTAAGCCCTTTGCCTTGTACTAAGCCGGTCATGCCAAGAGCACCCAGTGTTTTACGCGCTCTGCTTTCCGTTCATAAATTTTGGGTGACGTGTTCAGTGAATGAACCCTATTTTGCCATCATTCGAGGATAGACGTTACCGTGCGGGTGTTCCATGTGTATTTTACCGAGAATCTTCGTCTAGTGACATATTTTTCAATTTTTTGGCTGTTGTTGTGGACCAATGGATATGACGCGCCAGAGCAGATACTGATCCGTCAGTGTCAAATGTTTTCACGTTAATGGCCGAATATATTGAGAGCGCTAGTATTGTCTCGGAACCATTCAGAAAAAGCCGAATGTGTCTTGTTCACAGAGCATCGTCAAACTAGTGGGATGAGTTGACTGAGATCTCAGGTAGGTGAGATCAAGACTGTCCTATCGGAGAGGCCTATGAAACCGGAGGGTCCTGTGTGTATGATGTTATCTTCGCACGTTAAAGAACCCTTGGCAGTTGAGTCTCCCTACTGCCCGGGCAAAATTCAAAATTTCCTACCATGAATGCAACATCTTCGATTTGTACCAGCTTTCTAAAATAACCCGGGATTCTCGCCGGTGATAAGCTCGTGCATTGTGATGAATCGGCATGTGTAACCAGGAATGACATAGGAGCGCTTATGGACTAATGTTCGTGTGCAATGATGATGGTCCTATATACACACAACGTATATGCAATATAACAATAACATAATTGGATAACAGGCGAGAATAATGGTTTATTTAAGCACTGCATTAGAATAATAACATTCTGCTATTTAGTTCATATTATTTTGAGACGCAACTAAATTGTTTACAATCAAACTGGCCGCCGTTTCCATAGCAACCTGGAAATTATATAATTAATACATGTGTTATACAGTCATATTCTACAACGTCAGTAGAAAGTGGTAGCGGGCTCCGGTAAAGTGACTGTTCAGCTTGTTAGGATCTAGAGTGGTGACCAGCTTACAGTTGGAATAACCCCCAACAAAATAGTCGATACGGCACGGCTGGTCCCAACAGAAGATCACAGTGATTTCCGTGATTCTGCTACTGACGTTCTCCCGTCCGTGAGTGGTAAAACTGAAAATCGCCGAAATGTGATGTGTCGGGCTGCTGACGACAAAAATAAAAAAGGCCATGCAACGGATACAGTATCCAGGTAGATCCAGTTTGAGAAGGATTGCAATGAAAAACGTGTTGATGTTAGAACGCACACTATGCAAGCTTACTTCAGAACCTACTCTAGAAGTTTACCATCCAAACTACTATATAGCCTACTGTAGAACATCCGTAGAACATTTCTGTAGTATATTACCTTGAAATTTATGTAAACATAGTGTAGAACATTATTGTGGAATACTAGTGTAGAACATTACTGTGGAACATTACTGTGGAACAATACCTTAGACATTACTGTAGAACATTACTGTAGAACACAACTGTAGAGCATTGCTTTAGAACATTACTGTAGAACACTACCTTAGAACATTACTGTAGAACACTACTTAGAACATTACTGTAGAACACTACCTTAGAACATTACTGTAGAACACTACCTTAGAACGCTAATGCAGAATATACTGTAAAACATTACTGTAGAACATTACTGTAAACATTACAGTAGAACACTACTTTTAGAACATACTGTAGAACACTACCTTAGAATATACCTTAGAACATTACTGCAGAAACATTACTGTGGAGCACTACTGTAGAACATTAGTGTAGAACACTACCTTAGACATTACTGTAGAATATTACTGTAAACACGGCCTTAGAACGTTACTGCAGAACATTACTCTAGAATATTGCCGCAGAACACTACTTTGCATAATACTCAGAAACATTACCGTACAACATTACTGTAGAACATTACCGTAGAACATTGCTGTGGTACATTGATTAAAGCATTACCGTAGAACATTACCGCAACCTTACGTGGACGTACTGTAGAACATTACTATAGACATAACTGTATAACATTGCTATAAAACGTTACCTAGAACATTAGTGTAGAACATACAGTAGAAACATTACTATAGTGCATTAATAAAGAACACTACTATTGAAGATTACTGCAGAACATTAGTGTAGAACATTACTTAGATATTACTTAGAACATTACTGTAGACATATACTGTCTCACCTGTTTCCGGATCTTGTACTAGTCTCAAAACCTGCTCAGGCTTCCCTTCTGTATTAAAACACAAGGGTTTATCAAGCCACGGACGCCCACATGAATTCTGGATCATTGTCTGCAAAAGAAGTGTCTGCGTCATCATTGGACTAATTATAAGCAACAATAGCAACAACAACAATGACAAGTAAAATACCTACTAACAATTAAATTGTTGGGGGGAAATTCCACCTAGCAATTAAAGATTTGTTGAAAGTTGCCACTAATAACTAAAAAATTGTGGAAAACGCCACCTAGCTATTAAATTATTTAGAAAGGACGCCACAATTTTGTAGAGATGCCACCTTGCAACTAGAGTTTTGTAGAAAGACGCCACCTAGCTATTCAAGTTTTGTAGAAAATTTGCCATCTATAGGGTGTCCCAGAAGTCTCTGTGCAGTATATTATTAATTTAAAATATATTATGTCATTTCATTTGTATACTACGTCATGACTTTTGTGACCGGTAGGAACCATTTAGTTAGTAAATTGCTGCTACATTGATACACTTTTTTAATCAATTTGTTTCAACCAAAATGTCACGTCATCCTATGACATAGGAGGAACATAAGTATAGAGACTGCACGGAAACTTCTGGACACTCTATAGTTATTAGACTTTTGGGACATACCCATAGCTCTTAAAATTTTGTAGAGAATGTCACATGTCAACTACAATTTGTAGAAAGATGCCACCTGGCAACCAAAGGTTTGTAGAAAGATAGAATAAAATTCTGTTACATAAACCTGATTACAAACATACTGGACTCATGATCCAAAGCGGGCCCACTCCCCGATAGTGTCAAGGAATATCAAAGGGCCGAACGCTCACTCAAATGGGTTTCACTTCTGATGATCAGATTGCTCCCTGTTGCAAGGCTCCATCCGGAGTTCTTATTACAGGGTGCTGCCCAGATACACACATTTTGTTTGGCAGATGCAATCTTTTGCCGTGTAATGTGATAGCATGATCTTTGTACGTGGTACCTGGTGCCGGTTGGTACAATACTTCGTTTTTGCTGCTCTAATGTTGAGACATCCTCTGCAGTATGGACCTTTTCGCTTCGGCCAGTCAGACTTCGGTCTCACCATCAGCACAGCAAAAACCGAAGTAATGTAGCTGAATACAATTGCAATCAAAAGGCATGCTATTTCGGGCTCATAAAAGACGTAACTGTCTTGAAGAACCTATAAAGCATGCACAGGAAAAAGGGGAAGGATCGACCTAGACGACTGCGGATCTCGAATATTACAGAGAGATTGACCATTCCTTTGAAGGATACTAGAAGAATTGCATAAGATCGTGATGCGCTTTGATGGAGACTGCTGTCTGGAAAGAATATGTCACCTGCTGAGTTATATCTAGAGGACAAATGGCTACAGAAAACTTCCGCAAAACGAAAGCAAAATAATCCGAAAACATGGAAAAACCTGCAATACAACAGGTAATTAATCCATTCTTTATATTTTTTTGATCACACATTGTATCTTGGAATAATTTATTATTCCATTACGATTTTCTTACAGGTTCTGTGTGTGCTTGTCAGTTTTATTTTCCTTGTGTGTTGTCCCTAGCAACCGTCTGATGGTACCGATTCAAATTGTCAATGTGGTTTGCTGTAAAACAAATATTAATCTGTGATGGGGTTTTTTTCCTTGACCTTTTTGTCGAAACGCTGATTTGACTGTCAAACTCTCCGTGATGGCAACTGCTCTAAAAATGCATAATTTTTCTTTTATTAAGACCAATATAATTAACTTCATGTATCAAAGGTGTTAGTGGAATGTATTCGCTGCTCCATCCCACCCCTGAACATAGCATCTTGATAACAATCAGAATGATGGGCCCCTGTTTATTCCCGGGGGCCTGAAGAAATCTAACGAACAACATTTGAGCACGAAGTATGCACATTAACTCTTTCAGGACGTAATTGTTTGTAAATTTTAGGGTGTGGACGCAATTTTTATACCAGAGTTAACATATCTGCCGCAAATTGAAATACAAGTCCAGAAATGTTCGCTTCTTTCCTAGTATGACTTTTTCTATAACTGTTGCTTAGCGACAGAAGTTAGGCATAATAGCTATGTGTGCTTTGGAAGGACATGAAAGGGAGGTAACCGCAAATGTACATAATTGCATGGCTGGTGTGTACTTTTCATTGAGGGGGGGTGTTAATTGGGGTGGGGCGGGGAGTTTGGCTTTAGCATGGCCTGGGCTTGATTTATCACCTAGTGTGTACATATTCATTGCCTTTCTTTTTGGTGCAGGATTATGGTGGACAAGAGCAGCTCAGATTATTGTGGCGGTCAGTAGTTCTTAATGTCCACCAAAATTGCATCGAAGGGTTATCTATTTCCATTTGATTTGAGGGAGTGGCCTAATGTATATTGTTGATAGCATTTTTGCGATAATTGACAACAAATGTAGGTGTAAGAAACAATACATAAAACGCATTTGCCACCCTATAAATGAACATAGAGCAATGAAATTTGAACCTCTGTGGTTTCTAAGGAGAATGTAACCGACCTGTCAGATCCTTAATATCGTTTGTGTACTTTACTGGAGGGAGGCGAGGGAGAGGGTAAGCAGCGCGAAAAACACAGTAATTAAGCTCGGGAACTCCAGAAATTGTTTCAAACGAAAGATTTTGAAAGGGATGTTGACGAAATGTATGCTAGTTGATAGAAATTTTTGCCGATAATTGACAACAAATGTAGGGAGAGCAAGACAAATTTCAAAGTTTCCTTGTCTATTTATGGTTTAGTTACAGTTAAGCTCATGGTCAGTTGAACCGAACGGGAGACAGTCGCGTAATCGAAAGTAGGTCCGCCGCGTTTACGATAAATCGTCACGACTCAGTGACGACTGAATAGAACACAGCATCCTTAAGTACTGTCAATAAGTAAGAGTTATAGAAAAAGCATACTGGGAAAGAAGCGAAAGTTTCTGGAACTGCTTTTCCAATAAGTACCAATATTATTTATTCATTTGTATTATAGTTTCAATTCAATTTAACTCATGACTGACAATTGCAGACTAATTAGTTAAGGTTTTGTGTTGAATACAACTCTTCTATGGGTAGCCCACGATTTTATTTTCAGTATTATAGGGTGTGCCAGAAGTATCTGCAGTACTTTAGGAATTTGAAATCTACGACGTCATTTCATTTGTATATTACATCAAGACTTTTGTGACCAAGCAGAAGCATTTAGTAAGTACATTACTGCTATTGATGTGTCGATTGATACATTTTGAAAAATGTATATTCAATCAAGAATGTCACGTTTTCTATGACGCAGAGAGAACATAAGTATTAGAGGCTGCACAGAGACTCCTGGGACACGCTATATATGCTCAAAACTGTAGTGATATCTTGCAAAATTATTTTTTAAGTTTTAGTGAATTAATTTTTAAAAAAGTGTTTATATTCTATTGTATTTTTTGGGTTCTGTTTTAAGTCCTACTAGACACCACAAGATGTGAAATTTCATCCCGTATGTTGGAATAAGTGACGAGGAAAACTGGAAGGTAATATGAGTTTACATTATTGAAACCAACGATAATTTCCCTATTGGCTCGGCCGATGTGCAGCCTGCATCTGCTTCTAGAAATACTCAGTGTTCACAATCTATTGAAAGGATCCACATTACCCCAATCTGCGTGTAGCACTGCATCAACTTTCAACCACCAGGAACTCACAATCCCCAGATACTCACCGACATAATCAAAGCTGTGACTGCATCTGTTGTCAGAAAAAAACAAATGCATCAAATGTTTTATCGCGTACAGTCTTTAAATGAACAAATAAAATATTATTTGATGTCAAGTGATGCAGGCGATAAGTCGCTTAATTATATATACATATGTTTGTGTGTATGTTTGTGTGTTTGTGTGTGTGTGTGGGGTGGTGTGTGATATGCTTGACCTTTTCGTCTTCTCAGCGGTCTTTAATATAAAGAAAAATACACAAGACAATGAAAACGAAATGAAAACGCTAGAGCTAATTGTAGAGACATGTGTTTGCCAATGGATCATGATCCTCTATCTTGTTTCCATCAAAGAAAAGGTAATAACCAATATATTAGTAACACGACAAGCCGCGAAAGCTGCCGGATCATCAGAGCAGTGGTTCATCTGTCCGCCGATCGGTGCTTCCCACTTATACCAGCTCCAGCCTAGGCTAAGGTCCTAGTCTTCACTGCCATACATTTAGTTAGGTTGGTGGTTGGTTGCTTGGCTACTGGGTTGCGCTCTGAAAAGGACGCCGAGTTATAACCCACTCATTGAACCCATTTGTGCAATGTAGCAATGTGTGGTTGCCATGGCTTGTCTTCTATCCCGTGCTGCTGTAGGATAACGGTGAATGTCGCCGAGTGGAATTCTCCTACCGAGCGGGGTGTGCAATACTAGGCTTCCTGTTTCAGCACCTCCCACCAAAGCGGGGATCCTGTGCGATCCTGGGTCATTCGGGCATTCTGTTTTACCCAGAATGTTTCCAGGATGCTCTAGGAGACTGACCTAAGGTCTTGACCAGTTATGAGTCCTGGTCCTGTCGCCGACCCAGTTCGGACACACCATT
>JAQNDB010008387.1:0-10419 GCA_029204045.2 Tillandsia leiboldiana | reverse complement strand
AGACAGGTTCCGGGTGGTATCTAGGACCTTTTGATGGAGTCATACTCCGGCAGTTGTCGTCTTTGATGCCTGTACCCAACAGGATATTACAGCTGAGTATTTTGGCAAAGTCGGCGTTCCGGACACGGTAGGGCATTATGAGCTCACAGTGAGGCCAATTGGTTTGATTAATGCCCTGCTGCGCTTATGATTTGAGGAATTGCGTGTCCCAGTTGTACTTGGACGGATTGGGAGCGGTGTTCCCCAAGGATATTATGTTTTACTCCAGAGCGACTTGGAGTACGTGGAGCACTTAAAGATGTGCTACCTGCCTGTGTGGATGAAGCTGTATGCACGTTATTGAGGTACAAGTTGTAGCTTCAGAAGCATACTTTCTGGGTCACATTATTTAGCCGTTGGGGGCGGCTGTAGAAACCCGGCCAAAAATGGATGCCATTCGAGATTGGCCGAGATCGACAATTATTGTCAGGTGAGTGAGGAGCTTCTCGACTGGATAGTGCCAGGAGAGTTGGCAATCGGATGATGAGATTGATACCAGCGCCAATGCTAGTGTTCCAGTGTTGGGAGAGAGATCTGCGAATTTTAGGATGCTCCTTTAGTGACTGTGGAATTACCGTTGTTTATTGTTGAGCATTTTGGAGTACCCCGACAGGGCCATTGTGTTGGCAGATACTGGAGCAGGAGAGCTGTCTGGGTTGAGTTTGATGACTCCACAGCTGGCGCTGTGTGGACCGTTGAGGTAATCAGGGCTTGTGGTTGTGTCCTGAGGGTCCCTTTTGATGGGTAGACCGTGGTTGAGCAGTCCACTCGGATAGTCAGGATTCGGGAGTGACCGAGTGAGGACCCTAGTTTGTGAAGGCTTCTTTCCTTCTTGGATAATGGAGTGGGTATGCTTCGGTTTGCCTTGGTTGAGTTGACTCAGGATTTGGTTTGGTGCATGTGGCACTGGTGGTTTATTTTGTTTTTCCCCAGCTTTTTGATGGAGTCCTGAGGTTTTTCCCACGTTTCAGCGCGAAGTGATGTGCTTTTGGACCCCTCGCCCGTGATTTACTCGCTCCATTTGAGATCAGTGAGTGTATGGAGTACGAGGGACGCCCGTTGCGAATTCTGGCTCGTGAGGTGAGGGAATTTGCACAATCGGGCTATGTCGTACTGGTTGTTATTGTTGTTGTTATTGTGGAGTAATCACGGGGAGTGAGTGGTGACTTAGGAGCTGGAGATGGTGATGTTGAGTACATACCCTTAGTGGTTTGTGACTCATGGTGGAATTGTGTTAGTTTCGACGATGAAACTTTCTTTTAGTGGGGGAGGATGTGAGGACCCGAAATTCCCACTTATGGATTACGATTAAATCTACAGCTTCTGGAGGCCTGCGTGGTGTGTTGGTGGTGTTTGTGCGCAAATTGGACACAAGTGGTGGACTTCGGGCTTAAAAAGGGATCACGGGGGTAGTTGGAGGACGTCGAGCGTTTAGAAGTGGTTTCGCGCGAAACGAAGATTAAATTGGAGTCAGTGCGAATTTGGACAAAAGATCACATTTCCGGATGCCTTCCGGAAAATTGAGGTTTGGAATTTGACAAAACGGACTTCGGATTTGGATCACCGCGCGAAAACGATGAGAATGGACTATTTACTTATATTTTCGGAGCCCGGATGACGCGCACGTTTTTCGAGGCAAGTGGTACTGTTCCGGCAGACGGCGGGCAGCGGCGGAGCGCGGCGGCGTGCGGGCGGGCAGGAGCGCGGGCAGGCGCGCGGCCTCGCGCGCAGGCGCGCGGCGCACTGGAATGCTTGCCACGTGGCATCATCTCATTGGTTTACTGTGGACGTGTGGCGGGCTGGTAGTGGCCGGTGAAGTGGACCGGGACCACGGAACTGGCTGGACCCGCCTCGGGCGCGTGCCTGGCAGGGTGTGCAGGCGGCGCTGGCGCGCTCGCGACATGCGCGCGCCAGGCGCGCGTTGACCGGCTGCCGGGCCCACGTCACCCACCGGGTGGCCACGTGCCGTGCGGTGGATGGCCTTGTTGCTGTCGCCTGTTTGGCAGCTGACGTGGCGGAACCGGATTAATCCGGCGCTCCGCGAGGCAGCAGACCGGGTTACTGTAGGCGCCCGAAACATTTCGGGCGCCCGGAATCGGGACATATCCGTCATTTTTGGATTTGTTTTCTGGAGCCTATTTAAGCGATCCGAGCCACTTCTTCTCCCCTTTTTTCGGCATTTCCGAGCCTCCCCTCGCCACGACGCCTTCAGCAAAATGATCCCGTGCAGAGCTGGTTCCATCTATAGATTCCCGGATTTTTCTGCAGCACGCATCCCGAGGTTTTCATTTTTACGGCGCGGCGCGACGCTCGTTCATTTGTGGCCCCCTTCGTCGCATTTCGGTGCGAGGACTGCCCCGGCTCACTCCGACCTCCGTTTCAGGCGATTCTTGCACCGATGGATCGGCGACAGACAGAGCTATGATCTTGGTATTCCTGGTTCCCTTTGTTTCATGCTTTTCTAGGAGTTTTTCACAAGCTTTCTGTGACCCTTTTCCTGTGATCGAGTCTTCGACAGTGGCTCGATGTTTTGGCGATATCTCTGCACCCCGGGCATCGGATTGAGACGTGCTATACACTTTTTACATCTACGCATCGCAAGGATTCTCGTCGTATTTTTCGGGGAATTTTCAGAGACTTTCTCGAAGGTATAATTCTTCCCCCTTTACTGTGCAGAGTATTACAGTTGTGTATGTTGTGGAGTTTCGCGCTCACCGCGTTGTGGAATTTGTAACTCGGCCTCCGGGACTCAGATTTTGACATACAGGTACTCGTTTCGAAGGGCTCGACGCGACGATCGCGACAATATTTTTTTTGGATTTTTTTGAGTCCGTTCTGCATGTGAAATTGCACATCTTCGGGACTATTTTTAGTTGATTGTGTATACTTGGATATTTTGGAATAAAGTGTAACTTTGGACCTTATTGTTGTACCCGGGAAGGTTCGCAAGTGTTTCTGACCTATTGGAACTGGAAAAAATGGGAGATAGTGGATTCCGGGTATTTTCAGCTGTTGGACTGTTAGCTTCTTCAGGTGGGTGACCTCGTCTTCAATACCTATGGGCTGTACAGTAATTCTACTAATGCAGGATCATGCATGTTTGTGAGTTTATTGTGTAGCATGCTAGAATGTAGGAATTGATATTCCTAGTATTATCTGTCGATCTTGTGATCTTTTGCTTCCTACCATCTGTTAAATAAGTGTTATCTTGGAACTTGACCTAGCACCCCCGTCATATGTTGCATGTGTAACCAGACCCACTGGGCTAGGGTTATTTATGTTTAGACATCCACACCTTATATTTCATTCCTGGACATAGTGTTATCCTCGCCCGGGTAGTGGACCGAGTGGTCGGGACTTTCTTTTAGTGTGGATGCATGTTACACTCGTGCTTGGGAGCAGAGTGGAGTCTGGTAGATGTTGTTGGTCGTTATCTGTGGCGGGAGCCGTTTGGGTAAACGGTGATCCCAGGACATCTTGTTTCCCTGTTTGTGTTGTCGCCACTGTGTTACAGGCCCAAGTAGCCCAGACGTTTGAGGCGATGCGGTGCCAGGAAGGGAACATGGAGCGCGTGATGCGCATGCTTGAGCTGGGAGCATCTCCCGGGGTATTGCCAGTAGTACTTCGGCCGCGACATCGTCGACTTCGACCCAGGTCGCACTGTGAATAGTACTGGAGCAGCAAGTGATGGCCGATGGGTTGTTTTACTTCATCCAATTCCATCCATTGCGGATTTTGGGACCGAGTTTGGAGCCTTGGGAGGCCGAGAACTGGGTCGCTTCTATGGAAAATTATTTGAGGATTTGTTCGTCCAGGAGAAGCATCAGGGCGCTTGTTGTGCGCTTTTGATAAGGACGCCGAGAGAGTTGGTGGCATCGAGTTCGTCCTATGGACCACCGCAAGCGCAGTCGATGACCTGGAGCGAGTTCCCGCGATGGTTGAGCTGTGTACCCCTTGTCGCCCAGGATGAGGCTTAGAGGTTGATTATGTTTTAGAGAGGACTGCATCTGGATATCTATCTCTTTGTGTATCCTCGGCGAGTGCCGACTGTAGATGCAACGTTTGGGCATGTTCGATGGATTGACCGAGGATCACTGATCAAGTCCAGGAGGGACGAAGAGCGAGGGACCAGCTCCAGTGAGAGACGTCCAGCATCATCGGATTTTGGGATAGTTGAGTGGATCGAGGTTGTCATAGTCCCAGTCTCAGGATCATGAGTCTCAGAGGAGACAGAGACCAGGAGGTTCTCGGCAGTTGAAGCACCAGCAGCTGTGTCGGGACATTTCAGGCAGAGTGTCCCTATTTAGTACTCATGAAATTGCCGCTTGCGAACGTCACCCCACTTCCCCTTTGGGATGAAGAGGTTCATCCAGTCTACCAGTAGGCTGATAAAGCCGTGTTACCGAGATGGATAGAGCGATGACCGCCAGCATCTAGAGGATGAGTTTGTGCAGCTGGTTAGAGGCACCAGGATAGTGGATTGTATTTTACCAGATGTAGCCTTCCTTATAGTTATTGGATTTAGAGCATTTAGATGCCGACACCACTTGTGCATGTTTCAGTTGAGCATGGGTAGCTTTGCGTGGGCCAGAGAAGGGACTGTTGGATTGTGCACGTGAGGATCAGGTTCCAGACCACGTATAGCACATGGTTAGTGTTGCCAGTCCCGCCAGTGTAGGTGGGACATTCGATTTGATTCCTTGAGTTTTTTAGTCTACATCAGTTTCGGGGTGTTGTTATATGATCGAATGGAGTTTGGTTATCCCAATGCTATGCTACCATGGATTGCCGAGAGAGACATTGACCCTCCGTGGACCTGGTCTGAAGGAGTACGCTTATAGAGGAAGCTATAGCGCGATAGAGATTGAGATAATGATTGGCGTGGATTCGAAAGCTGCGCCGATTATGGTAGCACCTGTTGGAGTATCACCTGCGAGACAGAGGGTAAGAGCTGATAGTGCAGCTGCGGATTTGATGGATCGGAGGTCTGTGTGAACCGGTTACCACGTCGTGCGAATACGACAGGGAGGATCCGAGAGATGGAAACTTGGTATGATGCCACACCGTTGATGCACGGTGGTGATGCAACGCCGTTGGTGCACGGCAGTGATGCCACGTTGTGAGTACACAACAGTGAGAGTTCTTTGATGTTTCGAGTACAGACAGACTCGGAATGTGTTGCAGCAGATGCTCATTTGTAAGGCAGGTATCTTTATGGAACATTACAGCCGAGGGCTGTGCCCCATAAGTGATCAGAACCCGGTAGGGGCATTATGAGCTTGCCAGAGCGGTCAAGTGGATTGACTAAGGCCCTGCGCCTTTGGGATTTGAGGATTGTGTGTTCCAGCTGAGGATGATGCCAGCATTGATTGGATGATTGCCGGTGGTCAGAGATTACCCGAGATATAGGATTGATCTTCTATTATTATCCCGGCGAGGACATTTGGTCAGGCACACCTGTTTAGGCAAGTATTGCAGCCTTGGATTGAGGTAACTGTTCAGTGGATGCCACCATTGGAATTTTGGAATATGGAGTGTTAGTGGTAACAGGAACGACTCCAATGCCCTCTCTCATTTTTTTTCTTTATGCCGAGGCTTGACGAACTGATCGACGATTTCGGAAGGCTACTCCAGAAATGGAAAAGGGTGCCGGAGCCTGTTCTTGTTTGATTGGGGTGAAGGCACTCGCCATTCAGGATTTTCAAACTTTTCGCCATTGCGGCTGGTTTTCAAAATCAAGAGTTAGGGAATGGGGGATGTTCCTGATGTTGGATTCTTCCTATTGATGGATACAAGAGTGTACTTCCGAGTTTGAGCCGTGGGTGGCTGTTTGAGTAGTGAAAGAGTTACCATTATTCTGAGGAATGCATTGTTTTGGTCCCCAGCATGTTTTAGGTTCTGCTTCTTAGGAACTGGACAAGGATTTGAGCTATCAGAAACAACCGATTCTATTGCTCGGAAGCTAGGGAATTGTGCAGCGAGGTATACCTTTGGTGAAGGTTCAGTGGAGTCTTTGTGTTGAGTGAGAAAGGCCAGTAGAGTGCCTGAGGATGAAATGAGGATCTCCTATACCCATTTGATCGAGACCCCCTCTTGAGTTATGAATTTATTTTGGGTTTCGAGGACGAAACCCTTTTTGAGGAGGGGAGAGTGTAGAATACCGGGATTTTGGATAGCGCACCGACCTCGCAAGATGGCGTGGTGCGGGGAAATCGCCTCGAGTGGTTCCATATTGGATTACAGATGAGTTCGAGTCGACTTGGATCGACGCGGAAGCCCCAGGTCGATTCGGGGTTTTCCGGGCTTTGTCCGCCGTTAGAGCACTGGCTTCGAGGAAGCCTCGACTCCACCGTGGTGTGCAGAAAATGGGAAACTCTGGGAACAGGTGTATTTTATGATTACAGCGGAGGAGTTCGGGAGGTTCCGGACTGACACGGAGTACCCGAAGGCGAAAAGTGAGTTGGAACTGGCAGTTTTGGAGCCGGTTTTTGGATTGAGCACACCGACTCCACGGTTGAGCTTTTTGAGGAGAAAAGCTTTGAACATGTGTATTTTCAGTTTACAGCGGAGTTCGGGAGGTTTCGGATCCGTGCGGAGCCCCGCGGACAAAAAGTGAGTTGATTGTTGTTAATATAAATCGCAGCAAGTTACAACTCAAAATAAAAAACAAAACATATAATCCAGCAAATTAAATAAGATTTGCACTTGCAAATAAATCTGAACAATATAATAATCCGAACCCATTGATAAAAAACTTTCGATAGTTTTTTGGTGTGTTGGTTTATCTAATCAACAATTTCTGTAATTTTTTATTAATCCAATAGCAGCAACTTGCAACTAAAAAAATAAAAAATAATCCATTTAAAATGCTAAAAATATTTAAACGTCTTCAAAACTAAGAAACAAACAAAATTAAAAAAAAAGTAAATGATTATCAGTTGCCAACAAGCTCAAAACCAACAACATGATCTAAAATAGCCAAAAGAAAATAAAAATTACACACAATAGAAATAGCAACATTGCACCTGAAACCCTAAATAATATTGTACTAAAAAAAATAAAATAAAATTTCTAAGGAGATGATTTTTAAAAATCACAGAATAAAAAGATTGCACCTCAGAGTCCCAAGAAGCCATAAAAAAATCAATTACACTTAAAAAAAAACGATCTAAAAGAACCAAAGAAAATGGGATGCATACAATAGAAAGTGAAACATTGCACCTAAAACATCTAAAAAAAATCATTGCATGCAATTCAAAAAAATATGCACTTAAAAAAAAAAATCTCTGAGGAGATTCTCTTAAAACCAAAGAAAATAAAATTGCACCTAAAAGAATAAGGAAACCGTTAAAAAATTAATTACACTTTCAAAATAAAAAAACTTGATGAAGGAGATGGTAGAGAAAAAGAGATTGCACACAATAGAAAGTGTAACATTGCACCAGAAACTCTAAAAAAATTATTGTACGCAACCACAAAAAATTTGCACTAAAATAAAATAAAAAAATTAGGAATGCGCGAGGAGAAAGAGTAGTTAGAGGGCGACGATGCATAAATCGCCTCTTATGCGCCTCGTAAGGCCTCTAATCCTACTAAGGATGAGAGAGAGGAGGACGATAGAAGATTGCGAAGAGGGAAATGGAGGTAGGTGAGGAAGATGAAAGGGACACGTTAAAGGATAGGAGAGGGATTGTAGGAAATTGTGAAAAAAATTTATTTGAGAGAGGAGGCGACGGAAAATGGTTGAGATTTTTGAAAAACTTGATAGATATGAAAATATCATGACATGTAGAAGATTTGAGGGAGAGCGGAAAATTGTGAAAAAAATTTGGTTTGAGCGAGTAAGGCGATGAAAAATGGTTGAGTTTTTGGAAAACGTGGTAGATTGGAGGTCAGAGAGCGAAAAATTATAAAAAAAATTTTGGTTTGAGAGGAAGCGATGGAAAATGGTTGAGATTTTTTAGGAAACGTAGTAAAAAAGAAGGGTAAAATTAGTCCCAAAAAATTGCAGATAACTTATTACATATCCGTCAAATAAGACTGACGGTCAAAATTCTTATGTAAAACCTCCCTTTTTACTAAATAGAAATATCTAACGGTTACAAGGATTTCCTGAGAGAACAAACAATCAGATGTTGTTAGGAGGTAGTTGGCATTATATTATAAGTAATGGCAATTTTGGAAAAAAAATAAAACAAAAACTCGCTCTTTTAATAGTATATGTATGTATGTATGTACGTATCAAGGATTTTACCGTATCCACCGTGCCGTATCATGCCAACAAGATACCGGCACGATACAGCACCTGTGCCGATCACATAGCTCAAAATCCTTTTTCCTTTAAATTACTAAATATTTTTCATAAAGTTCAAATATTGTGATAAAAATACATAATAAGTAATTAGAAATTTTGTTGCTAAAGAAAATAAATATTTCATGCCATTATGTGTCGGCGCGCATATATTTTTTGTGACCGGCACTCAATCCCACCGCCGGCACGCACCGTGTCATACCGTGCCGGCATGTTTCGGCACGACCCCGTGCCATGGCACTTAAAGCTCTTGGTATGTATGTATGTATGCATTATGTATGTATATATCTACATATGTATGTATATATATGCATGTATATGATTATCTATCTATGTATGTATATATATACAATTATACATATATGCATATATGTAAATAGGATTCTATTCTGATGCCGAGGCCTTATAATGATTATTCAGATTACAACAATCAAGGTGGCACTCTAGCAGTAGAGCTCATCCTACCGATATTCAATAGTTAGGACAAGCAAGGAGTTCTGTGGTTAATCTCTATGCATACAAAAATTTCATGACATATTTACGTGGATGTTATGTACCCCTGCTGTCCTTTGTACTCACCCAAACATGATAAAGATCACTAGTATCATCTGTCTGCACAACCCACCTCATAAAAGTGTGTGGTACTGATTTGTTTGAAAATAGTTACATATTATGACCCCCCCTATCTTTGTGTAACCTCAGTAGTATTTCTAGCAAAGTTGCATAAGTATCAATAATATCATTTCTACAGGCTTATTCTGAAAGGGACAAGGTAAATAGCTGGTGAACTGTGAGACAGAATCTGTTGGGAGCATTCTACGAAAATTCTTCTATCAGCTTCAATTGGGAGGTTGTGGGATATAAGCACTAGCAATAGCACTACAAATGGAAGATATAAGCTTCAATGGCGCGTTGGAAGATACAAGAACTTGGTTAATAAGCTTTTTCAATAAAAAGCCTCTACTCCATTGCATAGAAAAGCAGTCGAGAGGATTTGATCATGGTTCTTCTGTTATCAGCATACTCAAAGAGCACTTTGTCCACCACCTAAACTACTTCAGCAGCTAACAATAAAGAATTGTTTTAGAACTAAATCACACCGGAGCCGGTGAGATAGAAGCTTGTAGAAGGAATTTGACATAAGCTTATTATAAGCATCAATTGGGACATGGAGAGATACATGCCCAACTAACACTACTACAATGGAATATAAGCTCAATTGTGAGCAGGGGAGATATAAGCACCAATTTACAAGCTTTTGAATCAGGAGTTTCTGTTTCCGCTGCTGAGAGAAGCTAAGGGAGGATTTCAATAAGAACTACTAGCAATACTCAATCAGCACCTAATAGAACAACAGTACACCTTACAGCACCGAATAAATCAAAAATTGTCTAGAAACTAAGCACAATTAGAGCTGGGTGAGACAGAATTTTCAGGGCTATATCAACACAATGCTTCTATGAGCTTTAATTGGGATCTGGGAGATATAAGGACTGTGTTACAAGCTTTTAAAATTGGGAGTTTCTGCTTCTGCTGCAGAGAGAAGCTGTCGAGAGTTTTTTTTTTTATCATAATGCTCCCCTGGAGCGTGTCCGAACAATAGAACACCTAACAGCAGCTAAAAATTCAGATTATCCACAACTAAACCAAATCAGAGCTCCATAAGAAACTTCAGAATAAAAATTGCATCTTTTTTCGACAATTCTACCAATCTCGAAATCAAAACTCAAAACAACACAATCCACAGATCCAAAAACAAAAATATTAAAACTGACCTAGATGGAATTCGTGCCCGCATTGGAGCCTCGCGGTGGATCGGCCCCCCTCAAACCCACCGCCTCGAGGCAGATCGAGCACGACTCCGCCTTCTCCGCCTCCTCTCCTCTCCTTCGACTCCCCCCTTCTCCGTACCTCGAAACACCATCGTTTTGATGCCCTGGCCACTCAAAAAACCCCCCAAATTCGTCGATTAAGGTGCCAACTTCGCAAATTCGACGACAAATCGGATCCTAATCGAGGTTACGGAGCCCTAGATCCTCGACGCACGGCGCGTCGAGCTCGACGATCGC
>JAQNDB010008384.1:0-10427 GCA_029204045.2 Tillandsia leiboldiana | reverse complement strand
CGCCCCGCCGACCTTCTCGCTGCCGTCCCGCATCAGTCGCCGGACGGCCACAGGATGACGTTCTCCGCCGTTCTTGAGCGCGTCCGATGACGGACGCGCCGTGCGTCCTGGCGCGGTCGCTCGGGCGTCGGCGCTGTTGCGGTCGGTGTCGGGCACCTTGATCGGATTGATGAGCCCGCGATGAACCCGAGTATCGGGTTCTGGAAGTTTCGTCTCCAGCGCCATCGGCCGCATCATGTGACCGGAACAGCCGCACGATGACGTTGGCGGGTCGCTGTAGCGCGGGTGGTTCGGCAGGATCAGGTACGGGCCGGTGCTTGAAACCCTCGTTCTTGCCGACGAACCGTACGCGGTAGCGGAGGGCGAGCACGACGCGGAAGAACGCCCACACGAGACAGCGGAGCAAACCAACGCATGACGAGATTCCCGAGGGCGGTGACGCCATTGTACGGGACAGCCGCGGGCGTCAGCCTCGGACACGCACGGGAAGATGTCTCGCCGCAGGGGAAACGCAAAGTCCCCCGGCCCAGCCGTTTCGCAACGGCCCGAACCGGGGTACGCTGTTTGTTCTCGCGGGCGCTCAGTAGTCGGACACCTTGACCCACTGGTCACCGCAACTGCCTCGCCACCATTCTTGGCGACCTTCCGGGGGACTTGCAACCGTCACGTCCCGGTACGCGGTGATCGTACGTGTACGGCTTGTATACCGTCGTACTTGGTGATCGTCTTTCTCGTACGGGACGCTCTTCACCACGTTCACGTACTCGGTCACCCACACCGTCTCGTACACCGTTTCGTACACCGTACGGCTTTGTACCCCGGCTTGTAGCCGTAGTCGACGGCCGAGGTCGTGCCCGCCACCGCACCCGCCACCACCAGGGCCGCCACCAGCTTCGTCATCGTACCGATCATGACCGTCTCCGGTTCGTTGTTTGTTTCCCGTCCACTCTGGGTCGGACGAACCGGAGAACGCCGCCCGCGGGAACTGTTCCCGAATTTTTTCAGAATCTTCCCGCGGCCGAACTTCGCGAGGAATTCACGCCATTCTGCGACGCGCCGGGTTAGAACACCCTCGATCCGATTCCGCGTTCTCTCGCCGAGAAGTGACATGTTCTGGGCGCTGTGTGCTGTGCTGGTGGGCCGACGAACCCCGCGCCAGCCGCCGTACACGAATGCCAACGCTCATCGCCCACCGCGGCGCGTCGGCCTACGCCCCGGAACACACGATCGAGGCGTACCAACTCGCGCTCAAGCAGGGGGCGGACTTTCGTCGAACCGATTTGCCGATACGAAGGACGGCGTCCTGGTGTGCCTGCAACGACACCACCCTCGACCGCACCCACGAACGCGAAGACGGTGTACCCCGCCCGCGGGCGCCCCGCGAACGGCAATGACGACGTGGCCGGTCGCCGAACTGCACCCTCGAAGAGATCCAGAAGCGCTAGCGGGGTCGTGGTTCGACCCGAAGTTCGCCCGGCGCGAAGGTGCCGTGACCTTCCAACAGATGATCGACGCCGTGAAGGGGAAGGCCGGCGTCATCCCCGAGACGAAAGCGCCGGGAGGTGTACGCAAACTCGGGTTCAAGATGGAAAAGCTGGTGATGGACGTGCTGGGGCGAAGAACGGCCTCGACGCGCCGGTGCGTGACCCGAAGGCGCCGTTCATCATCCAGTCGTTCAGCGCCGAGAGCCTGAAGGTGTTGCGGAGGAAACACGCCTGCAAGTTGCCGCTGGTGTTTCTCGTGAGCGCCGACGACGCGAAGGTGACGCAGCAGCGTCGGCGGAGGGCTGAAGGGCAGTGAGAGCGTTGCGCCGACGGCATCGCCCCCGCTGAAAGCCGTGTGCTGTGCGGGCCCGAAGTGGGTGAAGGACGCCCACGCACTCGGCATGAGCGTGACCGTGTGGACGTTCCGCAGCGAGCGGCACGGGAAGTTCGAGAGACTGAAGGAAGGAGATGGACTACTTTCTTGCGCGAACTCAAGGTCGATGCGGTGTTCACCGACAACCCGGACCGTTCCCAGCGCGAAAAGTGCAGGCACGCTCCACGTGCCGTTCGCAGCGCATGACGTTTGGGGACGGCACGCGGAGCGTGCCTGCTACTTTCACCGCCGCGGCGGGGGCGGGGCGGCGTCGGAACCTGCGGCATCGCGCGGGCTTCACGCCCGAACTCTTTCGTGTTCGGCGGAATGAACTTCGACGGCTCCGACCCGCCGCAGCCCGTCGCCGCGACCACAGCCGTCAGGGTAAACAATCGGAATACGCGCAGCATGATGTCCTCGGTGAATGGGTGTGGGGTTTACTCGACTTCGAGGTCGGGCGCCCACGCCGTCGGTCGCGCCGTGGAGACGTAGATGAAGGTGCTGCTGTCGGCCCCCTTGCGGACCGAGCGGATCGACCCGTCGCAGTACCCGAACAGGATGACGCCGGAGTGCTTCCGGCGAACTGGTTGCCAGTACCCTCCGAGTCCGACGCCCCACGCCGTCGGCACCGCCCCGATCCCCATCCATGCGCCCCGTAGCTTTCGCGGGCCGGTGTCCGCCCCGCCCAGCCACTCGCCGAACCCGAGCGTGTTCGACGTGCCGTCGGTGATGACGACCAGACTTCGTCTTCGAGTCCGGGTAGTACGGCCCGCAGTAGTCCCCACCCCTGCCGATGTACCCTTGGCGTTCGGGGCGTAGTCGGTGTCGGCCGAGCGTCGGGTAGTCCGGCCGACCGTGGCCCGGTCACGCTGTTCCCGACGGTGTAGAGGTACGCGAAGATGCCGCTCGTGGGGTGATGGTGTCGGCCCCGTCGCTCGGGCAGATGAACCGTCTTTGATGTTGGTGTTCGCCGCCGTCACCCGCCGACCACCCACCAGCTACCCCACCCGGTCGGCGCTGTCTCCCGAGTTGCAGGATGCCGCGGGGTGATGAGGTTGTAGAACGTTGTCCTGTTCGATGTACGGGAGGATGTAGGTCAGGGCACCGGCGTAGCTGGTCGAGTGGTTGCCGGGGGAGTAGCCGTAGGTGCTCTCGTATTCATCGCCGCGAGTTAGTTGCTTCAGGTTTATTCTGGCAACTGCTCCGCGACGCGGCCTCGCGGACCTTGTGGACGGCGGGCAGCAACAGCCCGATCAGGATCGCGATGATGGCGATCACCACTAGCAGTTCAATGAGGGTGAAGGCGTGCCGGCGGGCGGCGGGGCTGCGGTCTCTCATCATCTCTCCGGTGCGGTGTGAATGCGTCGAGCGAGGGCGAATCGTGACGGGCGGTGAGGATTTTGCACTCCCGCGCGCGAAGATATGAAATCCGTGCGGGGTCAAAACTTGCAGCATTTCAGAGGTGTTACGCTGATCGCCGAGGCTCCATTATCATGATATCGAAATGAAGACGCTTGAGTTAGGACAGACATGTGTCCGATTCCCGAACAACACGCACATCCAGATAGTCGGAGATGATGCAGTAATGTGAGGCCATTATGAGGTTCCCGTGGGCACAATCATGAGTTGACACTCGTGATATGTGCAGCGTCATGAATGGATAGTCGCGGATATCCATGAAGTGCCGAGGGGCCGCTGGGCTATTGCAATCTGCTCGCGCACACCGGACAATCCTCCTCACCTCTCGGAGACACGACATGACCCGCCGCGAACTCCTCCACCTCTCCGCGCGTGCGCGATCCGCAGTTGCCCGCCCTCGGGCAAGCGCCCACGCCCGACGAGTCGATCCACAAGTATCTCGCGGCGGAGGTCGAGCGGATCGGCAAGACGTTCATGGACGGCGCGAAGTTCGAGGACGAGTGGGCGAAGAAGCGCCCGCGTTGCAGAAGCAGTTCCTGGACATGCTCGGCCTCGCCCGCTGCCCAGAGACGCCGTTGAAGGCGACCACCACCGGCACGCTCACGCGCGGCGACGTTGACGATCGAGAACGTCCCACTTCCAGTCGGTGCCGGGGTTGTACGTCACCGGCAACCTGTACCGCACGAAAGCCCGCCCGGACCCGCGAGACCGCGACTGGGGCCGAGCGCGGGAAAGGGCGAGAAATCAGGGCAAGCTCCCGGCCATCCTTTATGTGTGGCGTGCACACAGGCCGCGTGCGCGACGGTACAAGACGGCGTTCCAGGATCACGGCCTGTGTTCGCGTCCAAGGGTACGTGTGCTCGTCGTGGACACGCTGCCAACTCGGCGAGGTGCGGGGAAGCACCACGGCACCTAAAACTGAACCCGCTTCTGGTGGCGAGTCGCGGGTACACCCCGCCGGCGTCGAGTGCTGGAACGGCATCCGCAGGCATCGACTACCTGTGTTCGCGCCCCGAGGTCGATCCCGAGAAGATCGGCGGGACGGGCATCAGAGGCGGCGGGGCGACGACGGTGTGGGGTCGGGGCGGCGGACGACCGCGTGAAGGTCGCCGTGCCCGTCAGCAGCGGGATGAGCGACCTGGAGAGTTCGTCACGAACAGGTCATCACGGCACTGCGACTGCATGTTCGCGATCAACACCTACAAGTGGGAGGGACGACGATACTGGCCCTGTTCGCACCGAAGCCGCTGCGTTCGCCAACCGACAACGATCCGATCTTCCCGATGGACGGCAAACCGCAGCATCGTCGCCCGCTTGCGGCAGTGCTACGAGATGCACGGCGCGAGGACGCGGTCGATGAAGTACGTGTCGGTCGGCGGGCACGACTACCGGCCGGACTTGCGGAAGGCGATCTTCGGCTTCTCCACAAGCACCTGAAGAACGACGCCGGCGCGGTGAAGGACGCCGACTTCCCGAAGATCGATGGTAAGGAACTGCGCGTCTTCCCTGAGGACAAAGACCTGCCGAAGGACGCGATCAACGCGAACGGCCGACGAGGTGTTCGTCCCGAAGGCGGACGTGAAACTGCCGGCGAAGGGCGAGTTCGCGGCGTGGAATGCGGGGTGGTGAAGCGACTGCGGGAGAAGAGCTTCCGCGCGCTGCCGGAGAAGGTCCGCCGTGAAGCACGGGAGAAGTCGTACACTGATCTGCATTACGGAGCCGGCATCGAAGCCGATGGTCGATCAATGCGAATGAGCAAGACGGAACCGAAGGGAGGGCTGACTGGGTCATCCTGAACCCCCCGACGAAGCTGAAAAGGACGCCTTCGCTGACTGGCGGAAGCGATACCCCGATTCCGATTTCCTCGGTTCTCTTCGTCCGCGGTGGCGGCAAGTTTCGCTGGGCTCGCAAGAACCGCCGAACGCGGTGGAGCGGGTCGCTGGTGCTGGTGGGTCAGACCGCCGATTCCGTGCCGAGTGCGGGACGCCACTGCGCTGATGGCCGGAGATCGTCCGCCAACAGCAAACGCCGCGTTGCTCGGAACGGGGCAGGCAGGCGTCATCGCCGCATACGCCGCAGCTGCTCGCGCCGCATCGTGGACGAAGTGGTGATCCTCGACCCGCCTGGGCATCGCACCGCGGACGGCCGCACTTCCTGAACGTGATGCATGGGTGCTCGCATCCCCGAGTGCGCTCGGGTGCTCGCCCGGACGTGAAGTGACGCTCGTGACGCGCAGGACGCGGCGTTCGACAAGGAGGCGGCGATCTACGAGATGGAGCGGCGCGAAGGCGAAGTTCGTGCGGGAGTAGTCATCGACGGTCGGGGGAGAGAAGCCGCGCCGCGGCTTTCTCTCCCGTCGCGTTCATGCAGGTGCCGACTCGGCCAGCAGGGTGGCGGCGCGGTTCGCGTCCGCGACGGTGTCGAACGTGGCGTAACCGACGAACTTGCCGCTGATGACGGACATCACCAGCCGTGCAGGTTGAGCGGCCATCTCACAGTGCCTGCCGTAAGTCGCCGCTCAGCCCGGCCTTGTCGTCGCCCTCGACCCGCATCACGATCGCTCGGGCAATCGGTGCATGCCGGCGTGCTTGGCGGCGGACAGTTCCGCGTTGCCGTGAGCGGGGCGACGTACGGTCGCCGACGCTCGGCCTTTCGTCGAACGACCGCTGGCTGTACACGTATTCCAGGTGCGCGCCGGCCTCGGCAGCTTCTTCAGGCGGGCCGCGATCCCGCCCGGCTTGTCCTCCACCTCCGCGGGGACAGCGTGGACCCGATGACATTCTTGAAGACTCATTTGACATGGCTTGCCTCTATCGAGGTATGTGTGACGCTCTTAGTTTTCGCCGCTTGCGCGCTTGCAGGGCGACGCGTGGCGTTTGCAACCGCCGCGCGTGGCGGGACCCCGCCCCGCAGTTTCTCCCCGGTTGATACCCCTGGTCACGGGGAATTCACCAGTTAGCTTGGATGAATACGCCCGCCGCCGTTCCCCGCGTGAGACACCGATTGCACGGTTTCCGCTTTTCCCGCCGCCGCCCTCTGTGCATCGCGGTGTCACTCGCCCTCACCCCCACCGGGTCGGGCAGAACGCCCCAGCTAAACCCATCGTATACCACAACGCGACGATTCCACCCGGCGGGCCGAGAACTCGATCGCCGGCGGGTTCCTCGTCGTCGCCGACGGAAAGATCGCGCAGGTCGGAACGGCGGCCGAGTTCCAGGGCGCTGCCGGCCGACGCCGGGGAGCGCCGCGGACCGCGCGGCGCGGTCGTGATTCGGGATTAGGGACATCGCACTCGCATCGTCTGTGCATAGCCCCGCACCGGCGGTCCAGGGACACGCCGACTTGGCGAATCCAGCGGGCCGGTGCAACCCGGATTGCGCCGACCTCGACGCCATCATGCCCGACGACCCCGGCATCCGCATGGCATTGTCCGGCGGCGTCACGACGGCGAACGTCATGCCGCGTTCCGGCACCCGTCATCGGCGGGCAGACGCTGTACCTGAAGTCCGCGGGCGCACCATCGAAGAGATGCGTAATCACGGGCCGCCTGCCCGACGGCACGGTCTCGTCGGCGTGCTAAGATGGCGAACGGCGAGAACCGAAAGGGTTCGGCAGAGCGCGGCAGGCCCGTTCACGCGATGATAAAGTCGCGGCGCCTGCAGCGCGAGCAGTTCGTGAAGGCGAAGGAGTACAAGGCGAAGACGACGCCGGCGCGAAGGTGGACCGCGACACGTCGTTGGAACCGCTCGCGAGGTGCTGGAGAAAAGCGGTACGGTCCACTTCCACTGTACCACCCGCTCTCTCACCGACGAACTGATGACGGCGGTGCGGATTGCCGAGGAGTTTGGGTTCGAGATCTGTTTGCGCACACGCCACCGACGGGTATAGCGTCGCGGAGGGTGCGGCGAAGAAGAAGATCCCCGTGTCGCTGACGCTGATCGACACCCGCGGGAAGGCCGATACAATGGGCCATGCTCGAAGAGAACGCTGCGATCCTGGACAAGCCGGGTTCGCGGTGAGCGGATCAACACGGACGACTACTCACCGAGTCGCGGTTCTACCTGCGGATCGCGCGCGATCGCGGTTCGCGGCGGCGATGCCAGAAGCGGCTGGCGCTGAAGGCGCTGACGATCGGGCCGGCGAAGTTGATGCACCTCGATTACCGACTCGGCTCGCTGGAGAGGGGAAGGACGACGACTTCGCGGTGCTGAGCGGCCCCGCCGTTCTCGGCGTACACGCAGGTCCTGGAGACGCACATCGAAGTGGAGAGAAGGTGTTCGACCGCACCGCCGAGGAGCAAGAAGGATTGAGGCGCTACCAGAGCGGCGGGATGTCGCGCTGGCGAACGCTGACGAGTGCCGGCGAAGTGGACGCCGGCGAAGGCGCTGCCGAACACGAAGTCGCGTGGATGGGGGCGAAGTCGCCGAAGGAGCGGTCGGGAAATCGTTCGCGGTGAAGATGCGGGGTCCACAGGCCGGGCCCCCTCGGCGTGCTGACGTACCAGACGAGCCTGGTCGACAGCGGCGTCATCAAGGAATTGGGCAAAACGGACGAGATGTGTGTGTCTGCGGACGGCACCCCCGTGTTGGAAGCGATTGAACGTGACGCCAGGCCTCATCGACGCCTTCCTGGTCGCGGGGCTGGCGGGCGCGTGGAACATCCCCGTCGACCAGATCAGGACGAACTCAGTTGACCCGAATCAATCGACCTGCGAGTCCTCGACGGGTTCAAACCGACGGAAGGCTGGCGAGTTCGTGCGGGCGAACGGCGTCACGGTGGTTCACACCACGCCCGGCCGCGCGAACCCGATCGCGGGGGCAAACGGTATTTTTCGCACCGACGGTCGCACCGCGGAATCCGCCGCGATAAAGCCCGTTGCGTGCATCCTCGTCAACCTCGGCGAGGTGCCGAGGAGGTCGAACAAGGCGAAGGGGCCGCGGTAGCGGATGGCCGTGCGGGCTTGGTCCGAAGGCGTTCGCCGACGCCCAGCGCAGAGTTACGCCGCGAAGAAGGACTCGCCGAAGAACGCGAAGAGTGCTGCACTCGTTCAAGCCCTCGACGGCACGGTGCGTTGTACTTCGCGGCGCACCGCATGGCGACATCGCGACCGGCCTGCGGATCGCCGCCGAGTTCAAGCTGAAGCCCGTGATCGCGCTCGGGACCGCGTCGTACCGCATGGCCGACGAGTTGAAGGAGGCCGGCGTGTCGGTGGTGGTTCACCCGACGATTGCGACAAAGCGCGCCGCTGAGCAGCATGGAGACGACTGACGCGCACCCTTCACCGGGAACGCCGCGGTGCTGGCGGACAGGGGGGTGCCCCTGTGCCATCGGCACGGCCTACGAGGGTATGTGCGAAGACGCGCGTCTTGCGCACGAAGCAAGTTGCGGCGGCGGCGAACGGGCTGGGGCACCGAGCGAGCGCTGAAGGCGGTCAAGATCGACGCGGCGAAGCTACTCGGCATCGCGGAGAAGTATGGCAGCATCGAGAAGGGGAAGGTCGCCGGACCTGTGCTGTACGACGGCGACCCGTTCGAGACGCGGACGCAGGTGACGCACCACGATCATGTCGGGGGTGGATGTACAACCGCGCGCCGACTACCTGAAGTACCGTTCGAGCGCCGATACTGCCGCGTCGGCGGGCGGGCCGGGCGCGGGGTGCTGCCTGGGCGTGTGGTGACGCCGTAGTTGTCGAAATCGTGGCGAGACGGCTAAACCTTCGGAACGCCGCTCCCTTGCGGTCCGGCTCGCCACGGTACGTCACTTCCGGAGCCGCCGTCACGCAGCCGGTGAGCACCTTCTGCACGGCCGCGAGCATGTCTTCGACACGAACGGCTTGTCCCAGGAACACGTCCGCCCCCTGCGCTTCTGCTCCAGCGGCATCCCGCTCATCACTCAGCACCCGCGACGGACGGCGACAGGCGGCGGAGGTCCGGGAGTATCGCCACCGCGCTATCGCCGGACGCATCAGGTCGAGCAGGATTCAGGTCGAACGGCCGCGCCGCCGCGCGGACCCGCACCAACCCCGTCGCGCCATCATCGGCTTCTTCGACGACGCACCGCGCCCGCTCCATCACCGCGAGGGCGAACGACCTCACCCCCGGCTCGTCGTCCACACAGCACCGACAGCGCCGCCGGTTCCGTGCGGGCAGGCGGCCGGCGACGGGGCGGGGGCCGCGGCGCGGGCGACTGTTGCCGGCCCGGGGAGTAGTACAGATCACGAATCGCGGGCCTTCACCCAGCGACGAGGTACACGTCACCCATCCGCGTGCTGCGTCAGGATCCAGTAAACCCATCGCCAGCCCGCCCCGTCCCCTTTCCCGGTGGCTTCGTGGTGAAGAACTGCTCGAAGATCCGACCCTTCACGGCGTCCGACATCCCACCCCCGTGTCCGTCACACTGATCCGAACGAGAAGTCGCCGGCGCGGGCCTCGGCGCACCACCCGCCCCGCCCGCAGCACCCGCACCCGGTCCGCGACAGCGTCACGGGTGCCGCCGTCCGGCATCGCGTCGCGGGCGTTCAGCACAGGTTCAGCAGCAACCTGCTCCAGCGCCCCGCCGTCCGCCAGGCCGGCGGCGTGTCCGGAACGGTCCGCACACGCACCCGGATCCGCGGGTCGAAGGTGCGGTACAGGATGTCCGCCATGGGCTCGAACGACTCCCCGTGTCGAGCGGGACCGGGCGGATCGGGCGCTGGCGGGCGAACCCGAGAGTTGCGAGTCAACTCGGCGGCGCGGGCGCGGCGCGAACCGCCGTCTCGACTGCAGCCGCGTTCGGGTCGCCGGTCGGGACGGCGATCAGGTCGAGCCGCCCGAGGATGACCGTGAGAAGGTTGTTGAAGTCGTGCGCCGATCCCGCCCGCGAGTTGCCCCACGGCCTCCATCTTCTGCACCTGGCGGAGGCTCGCCCCTAAGTTGGTGCTGCTCGGTCACGTCCAGGATGATACCGTCCCACACCGTCGCGCCGTCCGGCGTCCGTCGCGGCCGGAGCGGAACTGCCACACCCGCCTCCGCCCCGTTCGGGGTGCGGCCCTGCACTTGATGTCGAGCACTTCGAGCAAGTCGGCCGCCCGCCGTTCGGCCGCCAGCGCCCGCTCCCGCTCGCTCGGGTCGATAAGGTCGAACAGCCGCGACCGGCGGCGAGCAGGTCCGCGA
>JAQNDB010008383.1:0-10428 GCA_029204045.2 Tillandsia leiboldiana | reverse complement strand
AGAGAAGAGAGAGAGAGAGAGAGGAGAGAGCTAGGTTTGTGTGCTTTTAAAATCACGGAGGCCCCTCGTGCTCCCAAGTTGTTTTCGCTATTGGACTTCCGAATAGACGATCGACTCCATTAACTGATGGTAGAATATCTAAAAGGCCTAGAAATTAAATTCGCGAATCTTTCGATATCATTGCCTATTGATCAAAGTGCTCAAAATCACAAATTTAATGGTTGTGGTGAGCCATTTGCAAAAATTAACGGTATAGCAATATCCATAATCAGCACGTAAAATTTGATAGAAACTTTTTTTTACTATATAGAAACAAGATCGATCTAAAATTTTTGTGTCATCATCATTATTTTGTGAGATTTTTATTTTCAGCCGTTGATTTTTGTGTCATTTCGACCCACTATAGTAAATGATATCGCACAAATTAGTTTCTAAATACTTCAAATATTTTATATCAAATTTAACGAGCCGATCGCCCATTCGGAGTCCTAACATTAAAAACAACTTGGTGAGCACAGGGGCTCCGTATTCTTAAAAGCACACATAGTCCCTTCTACATATATATATGTAGTACAAATATATTGTAGTTCAAAGTACAAGCCCAATTAGGTTTGTGATTTTTTACCATTGGATTTCATTTAGATTGATCTGCTATTGTAACAGTCAACTAAAGATAGAGAAAGAGAAAATACAATAGCAAAAATCTCAATACAAATTCAATGGTAAAAATTCACAAGCCAAGTTTGACTTATACTTTAAAAAGTGTATAACGCATAGTTTGATTATTGAACCGAAGCGTGATCCTCGGCGCTTTCAATGATGGAGTTGCATACCATTCGGAGTCCTACGAGATTCGGCCTCGAATCTCGTACACTTCCTTCACGAACCTTCCTTCTCCGAGTCATTGTCAACCGAAGGCAGGCTCGATTCCGCCTTCTTTGCGCTTGAACAGAGCGATCTAGCTTACGTCTTTAGTCGAAGTTCGGCCTAGAATGAGGCGATGATCTCCTACATCGCCCCGCTTCTGTCCTGTCGGCTGATTGCTTTGGTTGACTGGCGTACGTCGCGTGCTGCACTCTGCCGCGCCTAGGCCGTCTCAATGGAGACGCTAGCCCTCTTTGTTGCCTCAACCCCCCGTCGGCCTTATTCTTTAGCCGATGGTAAGCGCCACGCGCCACTCCCTCAGGTGGCGAAAAATCTGGTCTCAACAGTAGGTTTTCAGCGCACCAAAATAGTCCGAACTCTTTTTCCACGGTACGGACTCTTTTGCAGTGACAGCATTTCTGCACCTTATTTTCCTCTCATTTTCGCTCTGGAACTTCGATTTTCATGCGGTTTTCTCTCCAAATCAAATCCTACACAACCGAAACTCTTCCTACACATTTCCACACCTTCTAAAAATCTTTCATATTAAAATTTTATGATTATTTCTCTTCGAAATAATCAAATCCTCAAAAACCGATATTCTTCAAATTTTTCGTTTGTGTTCTACAAGGCCTTAAAACCTAGAGAATCATTCCGACATGCTCGGAATTCATTTCTAACATATCCAAACCATTTTGACTGTTTCAGGGTCGATTTTAACCCAATTTCTATTTCGGAACTTATTTTGAATTCTTATTTCAACTCACTTTTGACCCGAACGTGTTTTGCTTCGAACCAAACCTTGCTTCACTCTTTTTCACGTATTTTTAACACGTTTAGGGCGTCTTATCCGCACTTTACCCTTTTAGCAAAAGCCGGGGCACCACAATGATAGTGGGCCCTAGGGTTTAGTTGGTGGTTGAAAAATAGTTGATCTAACGGGTTGAAAATGCTTAAAGGTGTAGATCTAACGGCTAAAAACTTGGTGCCCCATGTGCTTGGTCCTACGATAGTATAGTAGCGGATATATCTATATATATATATATATATATATATATATATATATTATATATATACTCATCTATAGTATATATATATATATATATATATCTATAGTTGAGTTTGATGAAGAGATGTTAAAAACTAGTCTACTATACTAGTAATCGCACCAAGTGTCGATTAGTGCTATAGGTTTTCAGCCATTGGATGAAAGATGTTGTCGTTAGGATGTATGTAGTGTACTTTAGAATTTAATGGGTGGTTGGTAGAAGAGTAGTGATAAAGGTAGAACCTGGTCAAGGAGTAGATCTAACTGCAGAAAACTTGCTAACACCAACACGTCGTCTATTAATAGATACTATCATAGTACTAACACTTCGAACTATTGAATTTTCGGCCATAAGAGTGACAGGAATATGCGGTTAGGTGGATATTGGTCCCTATGGTTTAGTGGGTGTGTTGTGAAATGTATAATCCTATGGAATCACTATCATCCTAACCGCATCAAAGGCTGAAAACTCCATACTACAAAGTTCTTGGTTATATTGATAGTATCAACAAACGAAACTCTCTCTCTCTCTCGCTCTCTTCTACTCTATCTCTCTCTCTCTCTTCTCCTCTATCATATATATTATATATATATATATATATATATATATATATATATAATATATATTATATATACTTACCATATATATATATATACATATATCTATATCATATATATACATATATACGTATATATAACACCACACACATCAACATATATATATATTAGATAATATAATATATATATAATATATATATATATTATATATATCTTATATATATTAAGATATATATATGTATGTATATATATATATATCTATATAATACATACATACTATATATATTATATATATATAGTATTATATATATATATAGATACTATATATAAATACATATATCTATATATATATCTATGTATATATATATATATTATCTAATATATATATATATATATATATATCTAATATTATAATATATATAGATATTAATAGTCTATATCTATACAGATTATATATGTAGTATATATATCTATGTATGTATGTCATCATATCATATCATATATATATATGTATGTATATATTAGATATGTATTATATATATATATATATATATATTCTATTATATATATCTATAGCATATTATATATATATATAATAGTCTATTATATATATATCTATATATAATATTTATATATAATTATATCTATGATAGATGTATGATATGGCTATATTACATGATATTAGATGTATGTATATATAATATAGATTATAATATTCTATATATATATTATATATATTATCTAATATAATATATATATATAGAATATATATATATATACTATTATATATATATATATATATATATATATATATATATTATATTTATATATATATCTGTATAGTATATATACCATACATACATATATATCTATTATATATAATATGTTATATATATATGTATATATGTATTTATATATGTATATATGTATATATATATGTTATATATATGATATAGTATTATATGTATATATGTATATATGTGTATATTTTATATACATATATATATATGTATATAATATGTATCATATATATATGTCTAATATATATATATATGTATATATATTACTATATATATATATATAATCTTATATATCTATATATATATATATTATTATTATATATATATATATATATATATATATATATATATATATATATATATTATATATATAACTATATGTTTGTGTTGGGGTGTGAGTGTGAGTGTGTGTGTGTGCGCACGCGCGTGTGGTGTGTATTTTGTGATACTAGAAATTAAACTAATGAAGGCATTATTTTGTAATTGTAGCTTAAAGAAGTAGTTAGAGCTTATCTAAAGGAGAATGAATGGTATGCGCATGATTATGTGCAACTTTTGAAGAACATTGCAAACCACATTGATTTCCTCAGTTATCCAATGCTAATCTGTTCCTCCTTCGTCGGCATGGATAAAATTGCAACAAGGGCTACATTTGAGTGGATTTTAGTATACCTGAAGCAGTTAAAGCTTCAGCCCTCATCTCCCGATCATGAATGATATCACTTCATTTGAGGTAATCCCTTCCTCTCCCTCTCTCTCTCTCTCTCTTCTCTCTCTCTCTCTCTCTCTCTCTCACGCGCACACACACACTAAACAAAAATATGCGGGTGATCTCTAAAAATATGTATGTTTTCACATACTTCTTGATGTATATATGTGTTACAATGTGGATGCCTTAGCAAAGCAAAATGCACTTCTTGTCCTAAAAGCAGAAGCTCCATTTAAAATTTTTCACTTCTTACTGTATTAAACTATTACAAAGAATTAATACATTCCATGTAACTCAACTCAAAACAACACTTCAGAGAAAGTTTAGAAGGGACAAACAAGTCCTTACCATCTATCTGTCTCGCTTCATCCTTTGACTATGTTTTATAGCATTAGTTTCAAATTTATTTCATTTACTTCATAATGATCGCTGATCTCTAACAACTTTCTTTCTTCAGCGAGAACAAAAGATGGGACACTGTGTCTCTACATTGGAGTCCTACATGAAAGAACACAACACAACCAGGGAAGTAGCCATTGCAAAACTTTGCTCCATGATAGAAGATGCATGGAAACAATACACAAAGCGTTCCTGAAGCCAACTGATATTCCAATCCCTCTAATTGAACGAGTCATAATTTCACTCGAATGAGCGAATTGATATATAAGTACACAGACGGGTACACTACTCTACTTATCTTGAAAAATACATCTCGTTGTTGTTCGTGCAGCCAATTACTATTTGAGTGCTTGAAGTCTATTCTTCTGTCTATCCATTTGAGCAAAAATTAGACAAGTATAATCTTTGTATGCAAGTATACATAATTATTTAGAAAATAGTTACTTTTCTGAAGGTGATCTAATAAATAAGAAAAGTATGTGACTGGACTTCTTGTCTAATTAAAGTGTGATTATGTTCAGATGGATAGACAGAAACAGAGTTTGTAAACTGGCCTTCTTATCTAAAGTCTTTTATGATTAGATTATCATGTAATTTCTTTTCAAAACTATGTATGTGACTAAACTTCTTGTCTAAAGTGTGATTTATGTTCAAAAGTATGTGACTGGACTTCTTGTCTAAAGTCTTTTATGATTAGATTATCATGTAGTTTCTTTCTAAAACTATTTATGTGACTGGACTTCTTGTTTAAAGTGAGATTTATGTTCTTGTTTAGTATTAGCAAACTATATTAATGAGTACCTTAGTTATGTACTTGAGTAGCAACATATATAATTAAAATTTTGTACCAAGGATTATGTTTATAACTAACTAAGAATTTGCTTGAAGTACCACATAGGACTCTAGCACCTCCAGTTAGTGTTCCCTTTTTAAAAAAATAAATAAATAAAATAAAAAAACCATGTGCACACACACAAATCAAGGCACCTTCTAGTTCTATACAGATGAGCGAAGAATGTCCTTAATTTTATCTCTTATGTATAAAACATTTGCCGTCAAACATAGTTAAATTATATGAAGCTGAAGAAGATCACTAATTCTTTGACAAAACGACCCAAAAATTTTCAAAAAAATAGAGCATCGATTGTGTAATAGCTGTCAATGCTAGATAAATATACTGCATAAGCACATCTCGATCTTGAAACGATTCGAAATAGCTAAACAATTCAATATCACTATCTTCCTTCTCAGTCCATAAAAAATATATAACAATAATGCACAACAGTACTCTGACCAAACAGTCTCAGGTTTAACATCACTTATATATATAAGATTATATAAGATTATATAATTATCCCAATGTTTCTATAGAAGTGGATTTACAGAATAGTACAAGAGGTTTAAAATGCACAAATAGTTGGTATTTATTTTAAAATTATGATTTAAATTTTCATTTTGGCCCATGAACCTCCTGGGTGCTCCAAAACCAAATGGGCTTTGCTTGAGAGCTTGTGCATCAACTTATACAACTTATGAGTTTAGTCCTATATAGAAAACTCATGAGATGTTGTAAGGTTTTATTTACTCCACCATATTTAAGTTACCTACTTAGGTGATAATAAGAATAGTGCAACCACGCACATGAGTCAAGTCGGCCGAGCGGGCTGTGCCCGCGGTACTGGCTACTTGGTTTAATTTAATTCACCTACACTAAAACCTTATCTTTTATTCTTGGATGGGGGAGGGGAGATTAACCTGTGTTTAACTTTATCTAAGTATGTCCAACGGCTAACCTAAGAATGATCAAAATAATCGTTGGACCCAATCTCCTACTGGCTACCTGTTGCAACAGCTCTCATTTGCTGCACGCGGTGGCGACTACCTCTATATAGGGAAGTGTGCAAGAAAGGTACATGATCTTCTTATTATATACTACTACTCTGGGCTTTATACTAGCCTCTCTAAACTTAACTTTTTACTCTATTTGTTCGATCTCGATCTGCATGCCTATTTAGTTTGTGTAGCGCTACCTACTGACAGGATAGCTTGTGGTCGTTGTTGTAATAATCGTGAATTTAAAAGTTAAATTTTAAAGTTTAAATAATTTTCTGGATTAATAATTAGCAAAAATAAATAAATTATAGTGTAATTAACCCCAAGAATATCGACTTTTGATGATCTCGAAAATCCGAGTCACCATTGCGACCGTCTCGTCAAAACAAGAGAAATTCATATTCATATGTTTTCGATCCGACGGTCGGATCTTCCGAGAGTCAGCGAAGAAGCTGCGGGGCCCACAGCTTAAGTGAATAGTAAAATGAATAGTAACCCGATTTTCGGTCCCCTCTCGATCGGCCGACGGCCGATTCACTGTCTGCGACCCGGACCTAGCAGTATGGGTAGTCGTTTTTAGCTAAGTTTGATGCTCTGAACGCAATGGCACTGACAGAATTCGCGTTTGGCAACTCTGTGCATCAAAATGCGTGCAATGCAGTATACCTCATAAAACTTTATGGCCCGAGAATTTATTCGAATACCGAATCAAACAAGCAAATGCACTATTGATAGGTCTCGACGAGCCGGACGTCGTAGCAAGGTTCGTTTTTCGTTTCGGCGACTCGTGTGCCTCGAAATGCGTGAAATACACCGAAAAAGCATATATTCGAGAAAACCCTAATATTTTATGTACCAAATTGAATGGGTTCTTGGTGAGAGTTCTGGGTGCATTTGTCACCTACAGCAAGGACATGAAAGCTAGTGGCAAGTTGTGCAAGGGGGTATTTGCATGTTGTGCAAAATGTGTACAATCAATGCAAGATGGCTCTTGGGCTGCCTGTGGGGAGTACGAGGGGCCAAGAATGGAACCCTGTGCTTCTCCTTACTCCTCTGCATGCACCACATCAAGCACGAAACGCCAGGGTGCCGAGGAGGGGGATCCCATTCATCCTTGGCCGAGCTCGGGTGAGGAAGAGAAGGAGTTCTTCAAGGACTTCAAAAAATTGGTCCTTGGACTTGCTGGAAGGTTTCCTGCTTCCTATGAGAGCGCCTGAGGGAGCTAGGTGGTCGCGCGACGCCGGAGAAGAACCTCGCTTCATCCTTTCTTCTCCAACTCCGGCGAGGTGAGTTCTTCTTCCCTTCGGTTTCTTTGGCCCAAGACCTTTGGAAGTGACTTCCTCTTGGCCCAAGGAGTCTTTCCAGCCCGCCATGAAACGGTAAATGCTCCGGTTGGCCGGCGACCAAGTTGCACCGCCGGGAAAAATAGGAGCTCCGCCTCGAACTTGCTTTACTCCCGGCGACTTTTAGCGAGAACTAAAATGATAGTATTCTTCCTTTGTCCTTTATTACTCTTCTCCAAATTTGGAGTGATTTGGTGCACTGTGGACATCACACCATGATGCCTAGTTTGGGGAAGATGAAGGTGGGGCCGAGCTTGTTGCTCCGTCGGGCGACGCCCCCGACCGCAGGCCAAGTGTCCAGAAAGCTCTGTGCGAGAATAACCCACCCATGCACTTGCATGGGTCCATGTCGTCCGGATCGAGTTCACCATTAATGGCCGAGCTTGAGCTCGTTAATGGCGGCCGGCCATCCGCCGCTTGAAGCCTGCCCGAGAACGGGTAGTAAGAACCTTCCGAAGCTTCAATAGGAAGCTTGTGGTGCTGTTTGTTGCACTTAAAGCCCGTGCTTTTGAGTTGCCACCGAACCCAAAGCTTCATTCATGCCGGGCCGCCTAGCTCCGGCCACCGGTGCCTTTTTCTTAACCTACCCGCGAGCATGATGATGCCTTGTGATCCCTGAGGATGGTGCTTGCCTCAGGTTGGCCTCCAGAGCAAAGGGATTTTGGGTGGCCATTAGGGCTGTGAGCCTTGGCGAGCCTTGCCCCGGTACTGTCCGGCCGGTTCGTCCACCACCCAGAGAGTGAGCCTCTGACTCCACAGGTCCCCCTGAGCTTGATGCTCACTTCAGTTGCAAGAATTACTGAGTGGTTTTCTGTGGAAGCCAGGTGAGGCCATTCGGGAATTGGCTCTTGTGTGGGCAATCCCGCAAAGTTAGGGCTGCACTAGGGCAAGCCCTTGGTCCTCTGGACATACTGAAGGTGATGCTCCACTGGTTTACAGAATGCACAGGTAGAATAAAAATATTAGTGACCATGGACTCAAAGTGAGTTGTGGTCCATCTAGGCTGTTCCAACAGCTTCGTGACTTCGCGACAGTGACCCTTGGCTAATTTGGGACCCCTGAGTAGATGCTCACATCAGAAAGGGTTTTGAACTGTTGGATTTGTGAAAATGCCTAAGTTGTAGCTTTAGGACAACTTTGGATGCGACCAACTTGTGTTGGGTGTGCCAACCTGCTCCAAAACAGTGGCATGGGGTCCAGCACATTGAATTTTAGTTGTTGTTAAGATCTCGTGAAAATTAGAGTCCCGATTTGAAAGTTATGAAGGAAAAAAAAATGATAAAAAGCATGTATTGGCGCAATATCTAGAAAAGCCGAGGGGCTTGCTGCGATTGTAACATAAGGAAAAGATAAAATATGTATTTAAATATGACATTGACCCTTCGGTGGGATTCCCGGGGTTTTCGTAAAGCCAGATTCGCTTAACGGCACGTTAATCGACGAAATGGTCGATTTAACAGTGGTTCGCGCTAAGCACGCATTTTGAGGATTTTGTGAGATCCTGAGTTGACACGTGGTATTATTGTAAGCCCCAATCGTCAGGAGCCAGTCCGTGATCCGTCCAGCGGATATCGCGACCGACTACCTTGAGGTGGGTTTATCTTCGGTCCACGCTTTATCATTTCGGCCTACGGGTACCGTAGTAGGACGGACCCCCTTCCTTTGATTCTTGGCAGCTTTGATCCCACAGATGAGCTTTTATTATGCCTTTATTTCCAGCAGTAGTTATACATATCTGGACATATGCCATGCTTGTATGGTCATTAGCTAGTTCTATATCTTTCTCTATTCTTCACTGCATGCTTACAATATGAGTTATTGTTTCAGTATTGTAAAACTTGAATTTTTGTAATTTAATAAAAAGGAAAATAATAAAAGCCAAGTTGAATTTTGGATCATAAAAGCACAAGTAGCCAAAATGCCCCTTTTTCTGCAGTGTAAATTGCACAGTTAATGGGCCAGGAAATAGCATTTCAATCCGAGCTGATCTCGAAAACGAGATCACCAGCACGACCGTCTCGTCGAATCGAGTGAAAACCATATTAAGCATGTTCAGATCCGACGGTCGAATCTTCCAAAAATCGAACGAAGAAGCGGGTGGGACCGCGGACTAAGTGACAGTGCTTGGGATGTTGATGAACAGGAAAAACCCTAAATTCTAGTACCCCTAAGTGCGAACGCTTGCCAAATCACTGTTCTGGAAACCGATCCTAGCACTTCAGGTAGTCGTTTTTTCGAACGGTTTCGTCGTTCTGAACGCAATGGCACTGACGGAATTTTGTTTTTGACGACCCTGGAGTCTCGAAAAGCGCGAAAACTGTATTTTGACACAGTATTATGGACCGAGTTTTTATCCGGGCCAGTTTCTCGAAAAAATGGAAATCGCTACCTGGGTCTCGTCGAGCCCGGACGTCATGGCGTAGTCCATTTTCGTTTCGACGAGCGGATCGCCTCGAAAAGCGTGAAAACAAAGCAAAAATGTGACTTTTTGCGCATAATAAAACCCTATTGAACTTGCCTCGATTTGCGTGCCGCTCCCGGAGAGGACCTGGATGTGAGAGTAGGGTGCTGTGAAGGACCAGACTGGAAATAACAAAGCTAAAGGACTTATATTGCAATTGTGCAAAACCTATAGATAGGTATAACCCGAGCTAGGGTTTCCAACAAACCTAAACGTAACCCTTGCCTAGCCGCCTGTGCACCATATCCAACCACCTTCTCTGCCCGCCGTTCCCCCGGAATAACCTCCCCGACACCGGCCGCCGCCTCGCCGCTGCCGTAGAAGAAGGGGATCAAGAAATCACCTTGATCTCGGGGGTTTGGAGAGGAAGGTCGAGAAGGTCCTAGGCGATCAAGACCTGGTCCTGTGGAGTT
>JAQNDB010008382.1:0-10431 GCA_029204045.2 Tillandsia leiboldiana | reverse complement strand
CAGTCTCTCCGCCGCCCGCCTCTCCCTCTTGAGCCCTGCGTCTCGCCATACTGCTGCGGTCGACTCCTTTCGCACTGCATGATATCCGTCTCTGTCCCAGCACAATCACACTCGTCACGCCAACGTTGTGCTCGGCCGCCTCTGGCCTCAACGAGGCTCCAGCGCCATCGCAACCCGACTCGCGGCTGTGTACGGCCCATGCTCCGTGAACCACGTGGGGTTCATGCCCGCCTGGGAACCGGTGATGACGATATGGCCGGCCTTCTGCTTGCACAGCGTCGGGTAGAAGATCTGCACGATATAGCCGACCCCAGCAGGCAAACAACCCAGACCCACTCCCAGTCTTCCGGCCTGTGGTTTAGGTAAGGACCTGAGGTGGTCCTCCCGCGTTGGCAATGACAACATCGCACGGCCGAAGCGCTTGATGGTCTCATCATAGAGGTTCTGGATCGACTCGCGCGACGACTGGTCGCAGATGACGGCGAGGACTCGACGCCGTTGCCGGTTGCGCGGATCTTGTCGGCGCCCTGGTTGAGGCGCTGCTCGTTGGTGGAGGCGATCACAATCTTGGCGTCGCCTTGCGCGGCGAGCTCGATGGCGGTCGCCAGCCCGATGCCGGTGCCGCCGCCGGTGATGACGGTTTACTTGCCTTTGAGGTCTTGCATGGGGCGGCGGTGGGGGTTTGTTGGGAGGTGAGGGGCGTGGAGTATGATGGGTTGACATGATGCTGTGACGAGGAGAGCAACTCGGTTTGTGGTTTGTTGCTTTGAGTAGTCTCGATCACAAGATGGCAGGGTTCGATGTCACGTTGATATGCCGTGGGTGTTAGTCTCTTGGTGATGCGCGATCCAAGCTTCACGATATCAACTGTCTATCCAAGGCAGGGGACGATGTTCAAGTACGTGATGTCACGCATTAAAGATTAATAATGGATATTTCGTGTCCCTTGACCCCTCCACCGAGTCTCAAAGATGGCCCGCTGCCGGCGTGGACGTGACACGGTCCAAGTGGAGCCCGCGCCGTCCACGTCTCGGGTCCAAGCCGGATGTCGTCTCCCTGCGCAAATCCGCAGTTCCGACAGGTGTGCCTCCCCTGTTGAACGGTTCTAGTTCCCGGGACTAACTCCAAAGCCGATTGCAAGGTCCCCCCGCTTTTGTGACGATTTCGCTTTCCCCAAAGTTGGAGAGCCAAGTTGGCTCTGGCGTGTTGGAGATTCATGTGGCTGTGCGGAGGCAAAACATACCCGGAGCAGCAGCCGTTCCGCCTTTCGGCCGTTACTAAAGTCACTACGTCAGATCCAACCAGGCATTGCGCGAAATTGGATGTGTTCGAATCGAGTGACATACCAAATTCATCCCTAAACTACACCATCACGAATTGCTTCAAGCGGCGATCTGCAGCCTCATTCCACCTCTCCCCAACCCGTCTTACTCAACTCAGCAACAATGGCCGCCCCCAACCCCGCATCAAGGGCCCCGGCGTTCTCTACGTCAAGGCCAAAATTTCCCGCCCGGACATTATGGATGAGCCGACGTACATGAACTGGTACGACAATACCACATCGCCGAGATCATCGAGACTTCAGGTGTCGACTCCGCCTTCCGCTCGAAGACATCGACACCAAGGCAGAGCACCCTTACCTCGCCAGTACCCCATGGCCGACATGGCCTTCACTCAGGGCGACGAGTCCGCAAGATCAGGGTCAAGAGCGATCTTCTGCCTGGATCGCAAATTTGCTACGACCTCGCAGACAACGATGTCATGTACTATGGGCTCACCCAGGTGTTTGACCCGACTAAGAAGGGCAAGGGTAGGCTTCTCGCGTTCTGATCTCTTTTAGACCTCGGAGTACTAATTGCCTGAATCAGCCATGTGAAATCTTCTTCTCTGCACAATTACGAGCTCGGGTCCCGATATCACGGCCGAGGATTTTGACAAGTGGTACCGTGAGGAGCACCTGGCTGCGCTGGAGAAGTGCCCTGGCTACCTGCGCACGACGCGCTACACTTGATGTATTCACGGTCCAATGCGCAGTCCCGCGCGCTGAAAGGCTTGCCCAACCTCCAACGAGCCGCCCCCTGAGCCAATGACCCACCTGGCTATCCAGAGTTCGACGTCCGGCTGGGGAGATCGATTTGGCGGAGGTAAAGAAGATTACAAGCAGTGAATGGACGGAGGAGGATTGCAAAGGGATCCAAAGGCGGTCGCTCATACGCGTATAATGTTGTCAAGTACATGGGAGGGGGAATTCCATCATGGGGTGGAGGTTTGGAGTATTGGAGGAGCGCCCTAGAACCTCCTGTCATCACGCCTATGTAGCATGTGGGATATGGGAATCAGAATCACCATGAGCAAACCGGCTGTTCCCGTTCAAATCTGTGTCAGATGCTCACCAACCCGTGACCACATACACCGGTTGTAACAGTCGAGGTGATCACATCAGAAAGCAGAAATATAAGTGCACGTGATAGAACTGTTGATCGTCATGATCAGCCTGGTAGATCGACAGGAAGAACACAAATCTGGGGAAGCTGTTCCCCTCTGGTCACGGTCATGGTCACGTTCCAGGGGCACCCCGGACTGACACTAGACACAGCCGTCAACATGACACGCATTGTTAGCGTCGGAGATCTATCAACGTCTTGGAGTAATTCCACACCCAGCAGGGTTTCGTGCGGGGAAATTGGAGAAGTCATTTTGGCGAAAGTCATAACTTGGGCAACCTCAGGGTCACGACTGTTCGGGTTGACGCTGGTTCATGTGGTATTACAAGCGACAACGACAACATTGAGAACGACTCACAGTATTCATCTCAAGCCAAGAACTAGAGACAAAGACTCAGAGTTGTGAATAATCAGATGGCGAACCTCCAGGCCGCAAGTGTCTTCGACATCAAAGGGATGGTGTTTGTTGGTGACGGGTGGTGGCTCGGTAGGTTCTCTGTCCCACCCACTGTCCCTCGTGGATTCAGCAAGAGTAACATGGGTGCAAACAGGAATCGGTGCCATGATGGCAAAAGCCCTCGACGCAAACGGAGCGCGGAAGGTCTTCGTGCTCGGCCGAAGGCGGGAGATGCTTGAGGCCGGGCCGCAGCAGCAGTACGCCCATTTCCCTGAATACCTTCGAACACCACATTTAATGCTTGCCTCGACAGCCCAATAAGTCCATCGTCCCTGTGCAATGCGACGTAACGTCTCAAGATGGGATCAAATCCGCCGTCGACACGATCTCCTCCCAAGTGCCCTTCGTGAACGCCTCGTCCCCAATCACGGCGGCCAAGGCCCAACCGCAATAATCTGAAAGACGACGCCTCCCTCGCCGGTTCCAGCAATACTGGTGGTCCGCCCCGATGAACGACTTCACCGACACCTTCGCCGACAAAACGTCAGCTCCGTTTTCTACCTCGCCATCGGCTTCATGCAGCTCCTGGGTGCGGGAAACACCCACCCGAGTCCCCAGCGCCCGCGATGGGCGTCAAGAGGACAGGTGCTCATAACGAGCAGCATCAGCTCAATGTCGAGGATGCCAAGATGGGCTACGCGTACTCAGCGAGCAAGGCCGCGGTCAATCTTATGATGAAGCAGATGGCGACAATGTTTGTGCCCTTTGGCATCAGGGCGAATGTCTTTGCGCGGGCATCTACCCGAGTGACATGTCGGGCGGTACGTTTATTTGTTGCAAATGTACTCAAACTTCGCTGACAAGAATCGTCTAGGCATTCATGTCAAAGTTCGCGGGCAAGGAGTTGCCGACAGCATTGTCCCCTGTGCAACGTGTTGGTACCGAGGAGGTAAGACCGTTACCCCTTCCATTATACCTCGCGAGCCCCATCTCTGACTTGATTCTTCCGTACTTCAGGATATTGCGGGCCTCATGCTATTTCTTTGCAGCAAAGCAGGCGGGTATATCAACGGAAATATCCTCGTCAGTGATGGTGGACGGCTGGGATGGTGCCTGCGACATATTAGACGGGGGAAATCCGAGATAGACATGCTGCACATGCGAAGAAATTCTCTCGTGCCAAAATATCTGAATACGAAACAAATGAGAAGCCCAATTCATATTCAGCAAGGCGAGCTTGTGTCTCTTGCGCTGTTGATGCTCGAGTGACAGCCGGCCCAATGCTTCGGATTACTCTCGAGCTCCTGTTGCGCCGGTTGCGCGATCAGTGTGGGGGCACAGAACGTCTGGAGAAATACATAGAGCTCTTGGAGCAGTGGAAAAACATTCTCCAGGCTCTGGCGTTCGTCACACTGCAGCGCCTAGTGAGATGGTGTCGCGTGGAGGGCACTAACATGACAGTGCAAGTGTGGGGAAGGCCTGAAAGGGGCTCGGGGCATCCAACCACCACCAGCGCGACACCACATACACCACGGGTGTCCGGCTGCTGCATGAGGTAAAGTGATGCTGCTTACGGGTATATCTCGGAGCTTCTCGTACATCCGAACGACGTTCTAGACAGTCTACTGCTTTGAGTGTCAGCGACCAGCACAGATCATCGCATCAATTCATCCTCTGAACTCAGTGCAGACCCATCACACCAACTCAGCAGTCGGGATCACCTTCTGAGCACCAACAAAATCACGACATTGTACCTCCACCATCACCATGCCTATCGAGTGGAACGTCAAAGACAAGGTCATCGCCATCACCGGCGCCGCCTCCGGCATCGGGCTGGCCACACGACCGAGCTTCTCGCCT
Organism: Tillandsia leiboldiana; assembly: GCA_029204045.2. Taxonomy (NCBI): domain Eukaryota; kingdom Viridiplantae; phylum Streptophyta; class Magnoliopsida; order Poales; family Bromeliaceae; genus Tillandsia; species Tillandsia leiboldiana. The sequence continues at coordinate 5,730 of JAQNDB010008382.1, read as the reverse complement.
CCCAAGGCGCCCTTGTCTCTATGGCCGACATCTCCGAAGACGCCCTCAAAGCCGCCGCGCAGAGCCCATCACCGCAGCGGGTGGCACAGTCATGACCCACGTAGTCGATGTCCGGAAAGAAGAGCAAGTGGATGCCTGGATCGCAGGCAACCGTCGCCAAATTCGGCAAGCTCCATGGTGCCGTCAACATGGCGGAGTTACCCCCAAGTGCATCACTATCGAGACCGTAGCGCAGCACAACACCCCGACTGGAACTTCACCATCGACGTTAATCTGACAGGGCGTGTTCTTCTGCATGCGCGCACAGCTCGGGAGATGTGGACGGAGGAAGCGTCGTGAAACGCCTCAAGTGTCGCTGGGCTCAGGGGTATCCCCGCAACGCGGGTACACAGCTAGCAAGCACGCCGTGATCGGGCTGAGTCGGTCGGCGGCAAAGGAAGAGGGTGTTAGGGGTATCAGAGTGAATGCGATTTGCCCCGGGATTATCGACACGGCGATGCATCGGGCAGCGGAGGTGAGCAGGGGAAAACCTATTGACTTGACGTGGGCTATCAAGCGGAAAGGAGAGCCAAACGAGGCGGCGACTGATTGCGTGGTTGTTGTGTGATGAGAGCAGGTTTTATCACGGGAGGAGTGCATAATATTGATGGAGGGTGGATCTGCTAGTAGCGACAGTTTCGTGAATGTGAAAGTCTTTAGGATCGGAGTGATGCCTTCTGGGAGCGATGAAGTGGTAAGCCCCACCCTCTCCCTGCCGATTCGCATTCCAGCACATTGCATACTGGAAAGGGAGTTTTTGACTTGTCGAGATGAAATTCTATTGTCTGAAACTTAATCATCTGCCCAGACCAAGTTGTGGGTGATATTGTTTGAGTGTCTGCGAGGCCACCACGGATCCCAGACGAGACCTTGGGCGTGCACCTTCATGTCTTCCCCCGTCCATTTTCCAGCAGCTGCCACTAAGCAAAGGCAGTCTCCTTCCTTCGCAAACCAACCCACTACAACTCTTGGTTAATATATGTTCCCCTTCTAGACGTGTCTCAAGAAAAGTATCACGTCCTCTGAGCGAATAGTCGCAGACGCGGGTATCCGCTCACGACACTCGAAGTCCGGGAAGGGGAAGAAAGAACTTGAAGAATTACGTACTCACCAATGTAGGAGACCCTGACTCGACGCCCTGAGGAATGATATTCCTCGATCCGAACGTTAGCATCGTGTTGCCTCAATGAACGTGAAACATTTCAGCAATGCCGGGTCAGTCGAAGTGTCACTGCAAGACCCGAAGGCTGAGCGACTTGAAGGTCTGGATGCCCGCATGGCTATCAAAGTCTCAGAGAACGCAGTGGGATGACCCAGTGCACGAAGCCAAGCACGGCCTCATCCACCGAGACAGTGATCGTCCAGACTGTCGGAAAATTCGGATCTTTGCTGGCGAAGTTTACAGTGAAGTCGATGACTGTGGTACCTAGGTATTGATGAGCATCAACGTAATACTGCCTAAGGGTTTAGTGAGTCTGTTCCAGCTCGGAGCATCATCAGGTTGCCTGGCATGACACTTCGCAAATGCAAACCTCATTTCCTCCCAGAATGATGCCAGTTAGATCATCTTGTATATTTGGCTGTCAAAGTCATGAGAAGGGGAAGTGATTGCTCATGATCTCTATTTAACGGCATTGCTAGAATGTTTCCCCCCTGAATCGACCCCACAGCGTACCGTCTCTTCTTGCCCTGAAACGAAACTCCGAAAGCTTAACTTGCCCCTTTCCGGTGCGATAGGTCGACGCAGGCAGCAAGTTACAGGGATTGCAGATGTTACAGGCCCCTGCTCTGGAAGACATGCTGGCATTGGATCGTATTGGTCCCACCGTCCCATGTGTCGACAGGGATCCGAGGCGGCCTATCAGAAGCTCTCTCTTTCCGTCACATCGTCCAACATATCATGAAGGATTGCGGCTGAAAATCAAGATTCAACTTTTGACTCTTCTTCAATTCTTTCTTTCTTCTTCCTTCTTCTTTTTCAGACCCGCGCGAGCACCTTCAACGCTTTGGTCATCCGGCAGAGGGTACCGACCTCCACAGCAACACGATGCCTCTCAACTGGTCTCTTCTAAATGTCGGGCCCCTCACCTACCAGAGCCATGAAAACTCCTTCGCCGACTGGGTGACCCTTTTTACCCTATGTCTCGCGCGCTGATTGCACATATCATGTCGGCGTGCCACAGGAACCCTTCCTCCAGACCCCATACCACCTTGGCACGAGGTATCGTCCACTACACCCGACATCCGTCCTATGGCGATATGCTGCAATCGCCGAGCGACCGCATCCGAGCCCGCGGATGGGATAAAGCCGACATGGCCGCGGCAAATACTCTGTTCTGGACATCCAGGGGCTGGGATGGCTCCGAGGAGATGGCCACCACGAGTCGCCCACACTGCACGCGGCTACCCGACTCGAACCACGTCTCCATCTTCTCGGCCGACATGATCAAGACCATCATCGTAACATTGCAGGGCTTCCAGGCCGCCGTACTGCTGACTAGCCTTTCAGTGGGCGCGGGAGCTTCCATGGATGGGTGGGCCTCGACACAATGTTCTTTCCGTTGGCCTTCATCGGTCTCCTCCGTCTGGCGTGTGGTCTGTGGGTTACCGACGACTTTGCTTACGCCGTTCCCCAACATCACGGGAGCAATGTCGTTGTTCCTCTGGAAGACACTGGGCGCGCGGAAACCATCGATCGACAGCCTCTGCGAGGCTCCTCCTCCGACCTTGTTAAACACCGCGACGGGGTTAGTCCCACTCGACGGTTCCTCCAGTCGATACAGGAAGCCCTCTTTCTGGCCGGCTAGGGTATTCCGCTTCATCTTTCTTATCCCAGTCCTTGGGGTCTGGACCATCTCTGTCCTGTACAGTGTAATCGCCAAGCACCTCAGCGCAACGGCCACCCTGGACATCCTCCTCCACGCTATCCTCCTCGGCAGCATCATTCTCATATGTGGATATTATTTCGTCCGCGACCGGACCACGACAACCATCATCCCATGCATCTCAGCGATGTGGTACAAGATATACACCGTCGTCATCGGCCTCCTCGTCGTCGCGCTCATCATCGTGGGCTGTATCGAGACGCGCCAGACGATGTGCGGGAGGTGGAGCAGCGGCCCGCCGGGGCTGGCAGATTTGATGGCTTGCTCGATCAACCCGAGGGGCTTAGGGGCAACGGCAATCCCAGTCAACCCGCAAAACCTAGCTGATTTGCATCCGGATCTCAACACAACAGCTCTTCGGGCAGCGTTTGGAATTGCGCTTAGGCAAGAGCAAGAGAATGGGACAATGCTGGATCAATTTGTGGTCCAAAATTTCACAGGGATGTGCTTTCGGAATGGGGAACCGGGACCAAATAAGACGGCGACTTGGGCATGATGGATGGCTGTTGCAGAGTGTATATCTACATCATATTGTCAGTTCTAACTTTAATACCAGGTTACTCTCGGTTCCATTGGCATCACTCGTTTGTCGTCAAGCTGGGCTAGAAGACAGCCGTAGGCTTCAGTCCCGTCTTGGACAGGCGAGAAAGCAGAATCCCAGACGTCCCAGCCAGCAAAAAGACCCAGCGAAGGTCTTCAGTCCATTCCACCTCGCCGGCGTTTCCAATATCGCCCCAGCCAAGGGAGACGTGATCAATCCACCGACGGAGGACAACAGGAACGTGATCCCCTGTCGATATCCCCACTCTTCAGGAGGCGATATCTGAGCGACAAGGGCACCCATCAGTGAGATGTAAGCTCCCGAGAATAGCCCAAATAGCAGTGCAAACGCGATGACGGTGGCGTCGTTGGGCGCCGGAATCCACATCGCGAGAACCAGGACGCCGGCCATGTAGCAGGCGCAGATGAAGACGTTGAACTTGCCCAGGCGGTCAGAGAGCCACCCCGAGCCGAGACGACCAAAGAGGCTCGCGGCATTGTAGAACGCGACGAGGTTGTGGGACATGCTCTCCTCCATCCCGGTGTCGATGGCTGCCACGGGCATGTAGTTGATGGGGACGTAGAGGCCGAAGGGAACCAGGAACAGGCCGAGGAGAAGCAGTTGGAACGCGCGCTCGGTGTGAATGGGCGCCCCATCCGTTTCGGTGTGAGTTTGGCCTGCTTCTGTTTGACAGTCCGCTTCTTGATCGTGAAATTAGCCACGACCAGGAGCCCCAGGATGATGAAAGTGGTGGACCGCATGGCCCAGCCGTAGCCGACGGTCTTGATCAAGCGGGTGATCATGATGGGGAAGATGACGCCGCCCGACACTCGAACCCGTGGCCATGATGCCGAACGCAAGCCCGCGTCGCTTGTTGAACCAGCCGCCGATGGAACAAATGGCGCACAGAAACACGGCTGCGACGCCAATGGCGCTGCAGATGCCCTGGGAGAGGAGGAACTGGTAGTACTCAGTGGAGAGCGAGGCCATCATCAGCCCGAAGACGTGCAGGAAGGACCCGACTAGAACGAGCCAGCGGGTGCCGTAGCGGTTCGAAAATGACTCCGATGAGAGGCCCGAGAAAGGACATGAAGAAGATCTGGAGTGAGGGAATCCAGGAGATCTGGCTGGCGGTGTAGTCGTTCAGGGGCCCTGTTTGGTAGTACTCCTGGAAGGTGCCGATGCCTGTAAGATGTTATGCAGATGCTGGTCTAAAGAGAATAACATAGCTTACTGTTGATCCATCCGTAACCACAAAATGATGCGCACCACGCCCCGAGGACGACGAGCCACGCGGAGGTGCCGCCATCTGGGCAGTCCTCTCCGCCAGTGACAGCCTCAGCCGTAGAAGGCTGGTCTTCTTGCTTTTCATTTGCTCCGACTGTCTCGGGATCAGCTATCGGCGAAGGCTCCGAGCCTTGGATTGGTGACCGATCACTGTCCGATGCCGTATGCGGACGGTGGTGTTCCGAGAAAGTGGCGCTTGGCGGCGGCCGCTTCGAGGTCGGTACATGGCAGCACTTTTCGAGGGTTGTTGTGAGCCATTGTCTTTGTTGGTGGCTTATCCAGCAGCATCTCACCACTGGCAGCGTCCGCCTGTCACTCCGGAGTTCCATGAAAGTCGTGGGTGTCGTGATCGCAGGACGTTGGTGCCGCATTTTGAAATTTCGCGAGGCGAAGTCGGCCGCGGATGGGTCCCCAACTCCACTCTCCGTTGTGGATCGGCAGTTACGTGATAATCGCCCAATAATAGGCAATAAGAACTTGCGTCTCATTCCCGGGGACCGGGGCCGGTTAGTCGGAACCGGATCCGCGCGCCCCGCATTTTCGGTGCCGGCATCCGGCTGTCAACCACCTGCTAGCCTAACGGAAGAATCTTGGCCCGGAGTTCTTGGAGCTGTCTTTACCTCTTTGTCCTAGGCCAGCTGGAATGAGCAGCCCTATTCACAAGTGCTTGGATGAGCAAAAACTACATCGCCTCTTCAAGCAGTTTGAACGAGCCGTGAGCGACCGGCGAGGAAACCTCCGATACCGGCCAGTACATCGCAAGATGCTCTTTTCTTTCACGGGTTCAAGAGACTGAACTTTTTCGAGAAGAGCTTGATATTCGTGCCATCGTACGCGGATCTGATGCGATTCCAGGTACGCAACTATGATACTCAATCCAAGACCACAACGCACACTACAGGGAATTCCAGCTTTCTGTCCGGCCTGAGTCATCACCGATCCCCCATGCCCCATCTCCATCTCACGAGGCTGCTCCAG
>JAQNDB010008375.1:0-10444 GCA_029204045.2 Tillandsia leiboldiana | reverse complement strand
CCGTGTCGTCGGGCAACGATCACACCCGCATGGCTCCCGCGGCCAATCAAACGTGTGGCGCCTTCGGGCGCGAACACGCTGCCGAGGAGCGGGCCTTGGATCACGAACGCAGCGGCCGGTCCGCGCGCCAACACCGGCGGCCGAATGTCGGTCGGCGGCGGTTTCGGGCTCTCGGACTTGAACCCTTGTGCCAAACCTGACTGATGCGCTGGGCTGAGGGAGCTTCCGATACGGGTTTGGCTCGCGCTAGCTCACGGCGGGAATGCGTTCGACATGGTGGAGTACGAGGGGCCGGTACGTTTCCCCCCGCGTAGGCAACCGGCCCCGGGGCCCACAGCCTTAGCCCGAGACGCGGTTAGATAGTCTGATCACGCTCGCGGGTTTTTTCGCGCCGATTTTTGGTCGAAATGGCGAATCCCGCGCGCGGCCATTTCGCCCCAGGCAAAGCTGAGCCCGAGCGCGAGGGCCACCGACGCAAACTGCGTGAACGTCCAAAGGGACCAGGCCGAGCACTACCCTCAAGGGTGACCAAACCACGCACGCGAGACCGAGCAACGCCCCCAATAGCACCGAAGCGTGCAGCCACGGATTGCGGCTCGGCACGGCGCTCAATTTCCGCGCAGGATAGGCGCTGAGCAGCTTGGCCACGGCCTCGTACAGGAAAACACTGGTCGCGGTCGCGGGCATCTGACGCCGTAGCGAGGCAGGAGCAGCAGCAAGGCGGGCCGATCATCCCTTTCACGCCGCCGTCGAGCAGCACGAAGCGCACGGTCAGGGCGTCGAGCAGCGACCGCGCGCGCGGACGCGGCGCGGCCTGCATGGTGCCCGAGCTTCGATCACGAGACAGCGCCAATGCCGTAGCCCATCGCCCAGAAAATTGATCCAGAGGGATTTGGAGCGCGCTGAGCGGCAAGAGCAACGCGCCGTGCTCGCTCCGCGCCCGAGGAAAACCGAGCCGACCGCGCCCCCCAAGACCACACCGCCAAGGCGATGTTGCTCGAAACGTGAAGCGCCGAACTGAGTAGGTTCTCGAATATGATGCGTCCCTCTTCGACCGCCGCACGATGGTCGCAAATCGTCATCGAGTAGCACTAAGTCGAGACTTCCCTTGCGACGTCACTGCCTCGCTTTTCCACGCGACTGCAACGTCGGCGCTCTTCAGCGCCAGGGCGTCGTTCAGGCCGTCTCCAGTCATAGCCACGACCTCTCCACGCGCTCGCAATGCCTCGACGATGCGCAGCTTGTGCTCCGGGAGCAGTCGGGAAAAGACTCGAACTTCAGTCAGTGCGTCTGCGAGCTCCTGCTCTGAAAGCCCTTCTAGTTCGGCGCCGTTCATCACGCGCGCGCTGCCAATACCGACGTCGTCGCCGACGCCTTGGCCGTCGCCGGGTGAATCGCCGGTCAACATCCATGACGGTGATGCCGGCCGATTGTGCCGCGCCACTGCCGCGGCGGACTGCTCCCGCGGTGGGTCTCGCAGCTAACGAAGCCCAGAAACGCCAAGTCTTGCTCACGCTCACCGCTGCCTGCCGCCAAACCAATCACTTTACAGCCCCGCGCGGCCTCGAGCTCCGCTCGTTTTTTCCCAACCGACCGCGCTTCGGGCGCGAGCGTCGACCGCTCCAGGATCACGTCCAGGGCTCCCTTCAGGTAGCTCTTCGATTCCCCGGAGGGCATGACGACCGTGACACGCATGAACTTCCACCGGCTGTCGAAAGGCCGGCTCGACACGCGCGGGTAAGCCGCACGCAAACGCGGCCACGTCTGCGCGCGTAGCTGCGCGAACTCGAACAAACCGGTTCGAGAGGATCACCCGCCTCGCTCTCGTGGTCGGCGTCATTGGCCAACGCCAACGCGCGGAGGGCCTCGTCTTCGTCCGGCGCGTCCAAGGTGCCGACCGTCATCTGGTTCAGGGTCAGGGTTCCGGTCTTGTCCGAGGCGATCACCGTAACCGCGCCCAACGCTTCGACGGCCGACAGCCGGCGCACGACGGCGTGGCCTGCGGGCCATGCGTTGCACGCCGACGAGAGCACGAGCGTGACCACGCCGGCATCCCCTCTGGCACCACGGCCACCGCGAATGCACCGCAAACATAAGCACTTGGTCGAGCTGCGACCAACCGTCGATGGCCAGGCCCGCACACACGATCAACGCGCTCAACACCCCACATAGCGTGCGATGCGAGTGCCAAACTCGTTTATGCTGCGCTCGAGCGGGCGTCTTGCGGTGTCGATTCTGGCCAGCGCGCCCGCGATGCGCCCATCGCGCTGCTCGGGCCAGTATGCGTCACCTCGAGCTCGACGTTGCCGAGCAAGAGAGCGTGCCGCTGAGCAGCGTATCACCGACGCGGCGGTCGATCGCAATGATTCACCGGTCAGGAGCGACTCGTCCACACGGACCGATTCGCCCGTGAGCATCGCCCCGTCTGCCGGAACGCGATCTCCCGCTTCCAATCGCACGACGTCGCCGGGGACGAGGCGCGTCACGTCCACCTGGCTCAAGGCACCGTCCCGAAGCACCCAGGACCTCGCCGCCGAGTTTGGCCAATCTTCGAGCGCACGCTCGGAGCGGGTACTCCTGCAGTAAACCGAGCCCCGCGTTGAGTAAGAGCACGCGGCGACGGCAATTGCTTCGATCGGCACGTAGTGCGGGCCGCGGTATAGCCAGGCTGCCAAGTCGACGGCCAGCGCGAACAGCAGCAAGTAGACGAGCGCATTCTCGAATTGCGCGAGCAGCCGTCGCCACCAAGCGAGTCGCTTTTCTACCGGCAGCGCGTTCTCTCCCCACTCGCGCAGTCAACCGCTCGGCCTCGACGCTGCTCAGACCACGACGTCTCGTCTCTTCTGCGGTTTGCATGATACAGACCGACTACGCGCGCTCGGGTTTGATCAGAAGCACGGGCTTGTCCGCGATGCGCACGACCTCGTGAGCCTGGGACCCCACACGAGCTCGGAGACCCCCGAACGACCGTGGGTCGACATGCAGATGGCGTCCACGGCCATTCTTTCCGCAAGGCTCACGATTCCAGAGGACGCTTCGTGGTCGGCGATGACATGAACCCGCGTCGCGATACCGAGGGCCACGGCTGCCTCTGGAATCAAGGCGCGTGACGAGCCTCGAGCTCGCGCACACTCAGCTCCCGATCTTCGACCGTGCGCACGTGCACGAGGTGCCCCGCCCCCCGACCGAAGCAGCCCATAGCCCGCGGCGACGGCGCGATGCCCACTCGGAGAAGTCGGTCGGGATTCAAGGACTCGCCGAAACTGAACGATCGAGGTCCGGGACTCGGCGGCGGCAACGCGAGGCCACAGGCAACGTTCGTCTCCGTGCCGTGCAGCACTCCACGCGACACCGACCCCTGCCACAGCGTGCGAGCGCGACTTTCGGTGCGTACCGACGAGACCAAGTCGGCTGGTCGCGTGCGGCGAGCAGGCACAGTTGGCTGTCACTACGGCCCCAGCCGGGCTCGACTGACAGCGAAAGCTCGCCCTCTCCCGCCACGGTGCCCACCCACGACCGCAAGTCTCGCTCCAACGCTCCAACAGCTCGGGGCGGATGCCTTCGAGGAAATGGGAGTCGGAATGCCGTACCGTGAATGCTCCAGGGCGGCCACACCATCTGCACGATCTGCAGGTCGCACGGCGCATCCGGCGCAGGTCCTGCACCCAGCGAAGCGCCGCCCGCGAGGCCTCGCCCAGTCGACTCCGAGCATCACACGCAAGCTTCGCTCACCCTGCAGCCAGGCTCGAATGCGGTTCGCGTCGCGCACGACCAGCCCGGCACTTTGGAACGCTGAATCAGGCGCTCGGCCACACTGCCCACGGAGAACGCTCCTTGCTCGCGATCAGCGAGCGACGGCGACGACCAGTAGCCGGGCCTGAGCTTCGAGCGCAAAGTCCGCTAGGCGCTCTTCGGCCGCGCCTCCAATACGACGCTGGCCACGGCAATGCGTAGTCTTGCGCCAGCTTTTTGGCACGGGCCGCGAACCATTTCCTTCGACCGGTTTCGAACATCAGGGGCAGGCGCTGTCGGCAGCGCCGTTCGGCGCATAGATCACATGCACCAACTCGAGCTCGGTGCCCAAGCGCTTCGCAATGGCTGCCGCCAAGAGTTCGGCCTCACCCGCGGGTCGAAAAGTCGGTTCCGCATACGATCTCATGTTGCCTCCGGCTTCGTATTCTTAGACTCGGCGCGCACGACCAGCACGGAGCACGCCGCTGGTTGACTACCCGCGCCGCGGTGGTTCCGAGCACGCGATCCAGCCCTCCGTAGCCGTGTGAGCCGATCACGATCAGATCTGCCCCGCAGCACTCGGCCACCGTGCATAGCCCTTGCCACGGGGCCGCGAACACGGTCTCGAGCCGAGCCGTCTCGCGCAGTGATTCGGGTAGCTGGTCCCTGGCCGCCTCCAGCTGTCGCCGAGCGTTTTGCGCCAGGAACGTCTGCAAGTCGAGCCCTGGGGACCGCCACGCTTCTTCGGGAATCTCCGGCGGAATTCCGATCGACTGGACAAGGTCAGCGGCGCGCCGAACGCACGCCGAGCTCGGCCGCGGCCGCGATCACTCGGGCCTGGCGGGCGAACCATCCACTCCGACCACGATCTTGGTTACGATCATCACGTCCTACTTTGCGAGACGAGTGTGCAGGAGTTCGGCGAATGCGCGACAGGCATCCACCGTGGTGAAGATGCCGAACCACGTGATCGTGCTGTGCGACCACCGCGCAGCCATACTTCTTCTCGGCCATGGTGGACACCACTTCGTCCAGTGCGGCGTCGGGCCGACGACGTACGGGTCCGGAGTCATCGCATCCGACGGTGACGACCTTCGGGTCTACGTCGCGCAGAGTCTCGATCAAATTCAGGTCCGATCGGAGATGATACCGACGATGCGTGCCTCGTGCAGCACCGGCAGATGCCGAATGTGATGCTCTCGCATCATGCGGGAGCAAGCGCCATCGGTTGTTCTCGACGATCGTGTGGGGCGCGGTCGACATGAACTTTTGAATCGTTGGGATTCGGTTTGCTCATGACCCCCGCGCAGAGCAAGCCGCGTTCCACGCATAAAAACCGCAGCGTTCTTGGAGCGGCGCAAGAATTTCGCGTCCGGACCCGGAAGTGAGGCGAAACGCGCAAACGGTGCGCGTCGCGATCGAAAGAGTCTGCACCGGACTTGGCACGGCCACTGCTACAGTGTCCTGACAATGACCGAAGCCGAGCTCGACCCGTTCACAAACTCGACGCGTACGTCCGCGCAGCGAACTTTCTGACGATCGGGCAGATCTACCTGCTCGACAACCCGCTGCTGCGCGAACCGCTCAAGGCCGAGCACGTCAAGCCGCGGCTCTGGGCCATTGGGGGAACTTCCCCCCGGACTCAACCTGATCTACGCGCACTTGAATCGCGTCATCCAGCGTGACGACTTGAACGTGCTGTTCATGGCCGGCCTGGACACGGTGGACCCGCCGTCGTGGCCAATACCTATTTGGAAGGGGTGTACTCGGAGACATACCCGTCGATCTCGCGTGACCTGGGCGGCATGAAGCGGCTATTCCGTCAATTCTCGACGCCCGGGGGCATCCCGAGCCACGTGAGTCCGCCCACTCCAGGCTCGATTCACGAGGGCGGCGAACTCGGTTACGTATTGACGCACGCCTTCGGTGCCGCGTTCGACAATCCGGATCTCATCGTCGCGGCAGTGGTTGGCGATGGCGAAGCCGAGACCGGACCCCTCGAAGGGTCGTGGAAGGGCATCAGCTTCCTCAATCCGTGTCGTGATGGCGCCGTGCTACCGATTTTACATCTCAACGGCCACAAGATTTCCGGCCCACCGTGCTCGGCCGCGCGCGCGACGAGGACATCGCCGCGCTGCTGAGTGGGCACGGCTACACAACGTACTTCGTGTCCGGCTCCGAGCCCTTGGAAGTGCACGCTGATTCGCGCGCGCGTCGACCAGTGCTTGCTGGAGATTGCTTCGATCCAGTCGTCGGCGCGCAGAGCCGGCTCGGTCAATCACCGGCCTCGTTGGCCGATGATCGTGCTGCGTACACCCCAGGGCTGGACTGGTCCGCGCACGGTCGACGGCTGGCGGTGGAGGCACCTTTCGCGCCCACCAAGTGCCGGTTTTCAGAAGTGCGCAAGAACCCCGAGCACCTGGCCATCTTGGAGCAGTGCTGCGCAGCTATCGGCCGAAGAATTGTTCGACGAGCAAGGCACCCTGCGCGCGGAGCTGGCAGAGCTGGCACCTCGAGGCGCGCGCCGCATGGGCGCCAACCCCACGCGAATGGCGGCCTCTTGAGCCAGCCGTTGAAGCTGCGTGACATCGCCAGTATGCCTTGCCCGTTTCCCAACCGGCAGCGCGCTGCACGAATCGACTCGCCAGTTTCGCGCTGCTGCGCGACGCCTACCAGGACAACCCCACGAACTTTCGCTTGTTCTGCCCGGACGAGACCAACTCCAATCGCCTGGGCGCGTTTTCGAGCGCGAGCAGCGCTGCCTCGTCGCCGAGCCCGTTGCCGGTGATGACACGTGGACCCGAGCGGGCGCGTGATGGAAGTGCTGAGCGAACACAACTGCCAGGGCTGGCTCGAAGGCTATGTGCTCACGGGTCGTCACGGCGTGTTCGCGACCTACGAAGCGTTCGCGTTGATCGTGGCCTCCATGGCCACGCAGCACGCCAAGTGGCTGGAAGCGTGCAATGATTTGCCCTGGCGCGTCCGTACATTCATTGAACTACCTGCTGACTTCGACGTGCTGGCGCAACGACCACAACGGCTTCATTCATCAGGACCGGGCTTCATGGATACCGTGCTTTCGAAGCAAGGAACCGTGGCTCGCAGTCTACCTGCCGCCCGACGCCAACTGCCTCCTTTCCGTCGGTGAGCATTGCCTGCAAAGCAAGAACTACTTGAACCTGGTGATCATCGGACAGTCAGCCGCAGCTGCAATGGCTCGATTTGGAGAGCGCAAGCCCATTGCGCGCTCGGTGCTTCGGTCTGGGAATTCGCCAGTACGGGCTCCCGCAAGAACCCGGACGTTGGTGCTGGCCTGCGCCGGCGACACGGCGACGCTCGAGACGATCGCAGCCGCCGCTTGGCTCCGCGAAAAAGCGCCTTCGTTCCGCTTACGGGTCGTGAACGTGGTCGATTTGATGACGCTCTTCACGCCGGGCGCCCATCCACACGGCATGACCGAAGAGCGATTCGAAGCGCTGTTCGGCGTCGACACGCGGTCGTCTTCGCGTTCCATGGCTATCCGGGCACGGTTCACCAGGTGCTGCATGGCCGCTCAACCCGCATCGCTTCCACGTGCGCGGCTACCGTGAAGAAGGCACCACCACACCCCGTTCGACATGGTGGTGCTGAATGCACGAGCCGTTTTCCACTGGTGATCGAAGCGTTGACGGCGCGCCCCTCGACCACCCACCAATGCAATACTCGATCGACGAGTGCCAAGAGATTCTTCACCGGCACTCCGCTTATGTGGTCGAGCATTTCGAGGACATGCCGGAAGTGCGCGACTTTCGCTGGAGCGCTCCCTGACGGAAAGGGAGGGTCGACCGCTTCGCCATATCCGGGTCCGCGCGCACTTTCGGCCAGACGCTCCGCGGGGCGTTCGACGGCGCCCGAGGTGCGTCGTGGCACTGAGATCGCCCCTTGATTTCCATTCGAATGGCGCGCAATGGACGCCTGTGGCCGGCTTTGCCTATAGAGGTCGAATCGGCACCGAATGCACATCTCGCATCAGTTCATCGTCAGCAGAGCTCGAAGACGACGAACCGCAGCACTTGCAGCGTCGGCTGGAGCTCGTCTTCAGCGTGCTGTTCGGCGTTGCGTGCTTTTTGCGTGAGCCAAGTGACGGCGGCGTTGCTCGCGGCGCCCGCGGTCCGACAGTCACTGCTGATTCCGTTGTCGACGGGCGGCCATAGGGCTGGGCAATGGCGCATTGGCGCTGCGCTGCCGGCGCGGGCGACGTTCGCTGCGTGAACTTTGGCGCTCGATGCGTTTGCCATCGCCAGCGAGCCGTGAACGCCATCGACGCCGTCCATTTCGGCTGCGACCTAGCACGTTGTCAACAACGCCGCGCGCGACGCCGATTCATTCGCTCGGCGTGAGGATCTCGTGGCCCGTCTTGGTACGAGCACGGTGTGCTCGAACTGCGCCGACCACTTACCGTCCCGTGACGACCGTCCAGCCGTCGTCGAGGATGCGCGTGCCGGCGGAGCCGAGGTTGATCATCGGTTCGACGGTCAGCGCCATGCCCGCTTTGAGCCGCATGCCGCCGCCCGCGCGCCCTGTGTGCGGCCGTTGCGGATCCATGTGCATTTCACGGCCGATGCCGTGGCCGCCATAGTCGGTCAACACACTGCAGCCCTCACGCTTGGCCAGCTCTCGATCGCGGCCGCCGAGATCGCCGAGGCGCAACCCCTCGCGAATGATGGGCGATACCCGCGTCACGGCAGCGGCGCGCGACGTCTACCACATGCCGCGCTTCGGGCCCGACCTCGCCGATCATGAAGGTGGCCGAGGTGTCACCGTGAAAGCCATCGAGCTTGGTCGGGATATCGAATTCACGATATCTCCATCGCCGAGCAAGGTGTGCGGGCTGGGGATGCCGTGGCACACGACCTCGTTCTGCTCGTACACACCCGACGCCGGAACCCGTGGTAGCCGAGCTGACTCGGTGTGCCGCCGCGGCGCTTCGTATCTTCCTCACCCATTCGTCGATCTGGGCGGTGGTGATGCCGGCGCGTAGTCGTTGCCCGATGAGCGCCAAAGTACCGGCCCCGCGCGCCCCGCCAGCCGTAGCCGCTCGATGGAACGCGCGTTGTTGATCTCGATGCTCACGCTCTCCTTCTAGTGGCGTCTGCGGGTCGCGGCAATACCGTTTCGATCTCAGGCTTGCCAGCATGCCCGCCTGGGCACGCTTCCATGGTGAGTCTGTCGCAAATTCGCTACTTCGTGGCCGTGGCCGAGGAGAAGAACGTGGGCCGCGCCGCGCGCGCCGGCTCCGCGTTGCCCAGCCTCCCATCAGCCGCCACATCCGCAGCCTCGAAGACGAGAATTGGCGCCACGCTGTTCACCCGCACGCCCCGCGGCAGGAACTCCTGCCGGCGGGTGAAGTGTTCCTCGAACGCGCGCGGAAGATCCTCGAAGCCGTCGACGAAGCCGCGACCGCAACGCGGAGCGCGGCCAGACCGGGCTGAATCAGCGATCGTTCATACCCAAACCGCGGGATCTTCGGCACACACCGCTCGATGCGCGCGGTCGCGTCTCTGATTGCTTGCGCGTGAAGTGCATGACGTACGCGCGCTGCCGACCGGGTCAGTGCGTGGAACGCCTTGGCCAACTTGCGATCCTTTTTTAGGATTTGCGTCAGCTCAGCGGGCAACTCGAGCTCGTCCTTCGCCTTGAAAGCGACCTTGAGCCCAGACTTCTCGACCGCGATCGCCTGCTTCACGTAGGACTTCACCACCGCCGGTTTTCACCTCGGCCTCGCTCCGGAACCTCGAGCCGCAACGCAGACTGCGTGTTCTCGCCTTGGCTGCGCAAGAGTTGTGCGTGTCCTCCAGCAGCGCGCCCTTGAAGAACATGAGCGAGCAATGCTCCTTGAAGGGCTGGATGATGGCGACGTTCTTGCCCTCGAACGAGAAGCAGGGCTTCCCCCATTTGATCTCTTCGTCGAGCCCACTTCGAGCAGGAGCTGCCTAAGCTTCTGAATCTCGCCCTGCCAAGCCTTGGCGCGGCCCACGAAACGCATCGACCTTGGGATTCTTGGTGCTCATCTCGAGCCAGATTATCCCGCGCCCGCGGCCTACGGGGGCCCGAAAAAAAATGGGCTTGCGGCAAGAGCGAGCCAGAACGCACGGCTCCGCGCCGAACCGGTGCTTTGCGCGCAAAGTACCGCTCGCTACGAGAGAGGCAGGAGTTTGGGAGGGGGCGATCGCGCTCCCGCAATGCACCTCGCGTCACGCGCCTTTCCCGTTCAGCTAGTCGCCTCATTCCCGGCGGGAGCCGCCGGTTGGTCGCCCTCGCGCTGCTTCTTCTCTTCGCTGAGCCGCGCGTTTCTCGCGAACGATCCCGACGGCGATCAGCAGCCAGAGCACGACCAGCACGATGTTGATCACCGAGAAGCTCTGAACGGGCAGTGCCAACCGCGCGCTGAAGATGAACACGAGCCCAGCCGACGCGACTCGCCATGCGCACGAAGAACGTGTCCACTGCCTGCTTTGCCTTGTATTTGATCTCGGTCGTGGTCGGCAGCCACAGCATGTTGCGCACGGGTGTTGTTCAGCGAATAGTCGACCGCGTTTTCGCTCGTCTTCGGACTCGAAACGCCGACAAGCGGTCGACGCCGAACAGGCCGGGATCAACACGTTTGAGCGACGAGCCGAGCGCGACGAAAGGATGATGAGAACTCGAGCTTGAGGCCGCCCAGCTTGACGAT
>JAQNDB010008373.1:0-10448 GCA_029204045.2 Tillandsia leiboldiana | reverse complement strand
ATTTGTTGCATAGCAGCTCTGGGATACGCCCGGCCGTTTACTCAATGCGGCGGGTAGCAAAGACGCAGATTAATGTATAGGGGGCGCTAGAGGATTGTGCCCTCTCTCCGGCTCTCGCAAGCATTCCAGCGGCTTCCCTATTGCCTGTTGCACCCTGAATTCGCCTATGTGCAGTGCGGCTGAACCGCACTAGTCTAGTGCGACGATATTGGTGGCGAAAAACTAGTCCACTCAACGGAGGCGGCCGTTTGACCTATTACTTCGCCAAACCCGCTCCGCGCCTAAGAAGGCCGCAAGGTGAGACGGAATTTTTCGTTCTCCCTCAGCACGCCGTGAGATTTAGGATCGTGAGGAGAATACCATGGCGGACCCTTTCAGCCTTCTACTAACAATAGCCTCGGCTATCGGAACGGCCTACACGGTGTCGGATACCATCCGCACCTTTGTCGACCGCGTGAAAGACTCCCCAGATGAAATCCAACGAATGAGTAAAAAGGTCATCGCTCTGAGATCGACCTTGATTGCTCTTGAGAGCAAGCTAAAACATGACTTCAACGGAACACCTCCATACCCAGAGAGCTACCAGGAGGACATGAAGACTATTATTGAAAATGTTACGGTTGCATTGAAGGAAGCGATCATCATCTTTGAAAAATTGAGGTTACCAGACGGAAAGCAGCCTTCGACGTGGCACAATATCAAGACCACAATCAAGGTTATGTGGATTGAAGGAGACATTACGAAGTGCAACGAGTCTATCACATTCTACCTTGTCTGATCCAGATATTTTGGGACTCACAACCGGGGTGAGCACCACCGACGAGAATCGGCAAGTGCGAAGTCGCTCGCTAATATGCACCACAGGTGGACAGCGGCAATCATCCATCGCGATGTCCGCGGACTAGAAGAGAACTCCAGCGAAGTGCTGCAACTGATCTCTGCCACTAATCTGGAAATGACTCGGATAAAGGCGTCGGCGCAGAGTCGAGAGCGGTAATCGACCGCGTCCTGCGCCGCACCGAGACCACAGTTACACACCGGGACTTTCCAACGGATGCTGTCGTCATACCCGCATCGAAGATGCTTGGCCATCGACAGAGAGAGAAGCTATGGATATTCAAACTTCTACTATCAGCCCGTCTCTAGCAGCGCACATCAGTCCGGAGGATAAAATGCAGAACTCCGGACTAGGTGAAAACCAGAAACAGGCGTCCAGTAGTCGCACTAGACCAACCCAGGAAACTGGGCTCGTATGCGATAGACAGCCAGAAGGCAAGCCTAGTGAGAGTGTTGCGAGCATCACCACCTCCCACATGATGGAGTCCATGAGTGAGCGACAGGACAACCCTCACGGTCGTGAAGCAAACAAAGGCCAACTACCGCCCACACCCTTCAGCCGCTCGTACGATCTTTCGCTCGCCGAAGAAGTCAAAGATCCGGTTCAACAAACTCCTCTTGAGCCAGTTCAGGAAATATCTCTCAAGCCAGCTGAAGAGGAGAGCGCTGAGTCAGTTCAGGATATCCCGCTCGAGCTAGCTCAAGAAGAGTCCTCTGAGCCATCTCGAGAAGGTGTTCTTGAACCAGCTCAAGAGATTCCTGCCAAGCCGGTTCAGGAATCCTTTCTTGGGCTGGCTCAAGGAGATTCTTCCGTGCTTGCGAGGGAGGTTTCTTCCGAACCAGCCTCGAAAGTTTCTTCTTGGCCAGACAGAGACGGAAAGTCTACAGAGGACATAAAAATCGAAGGTCCTTCCAATCCAATTGCAAGCGAGGATTATTCTCGTCTGTCTCAGTTGAAGGTCCTTCCAAGCCCGACACGTCAGATTCAACTTCTGCCGCGGATAGTGCACCTTCCGCGAGCATTGGGGCACCGGAAGCCGCACCAAAATATCCTCCAGAAGTTACCGACGAATCAGAAGATGCCATCGGGTTTACGAGAGGCTGCAAAAATGAACAATGTTGAAATCCTGGACATGATTCTCGAATGTGGTGCGAACGTCAACGCGACAGACTCCAATGGGGTATCCGCACTAGGTTGGCAATCTCACGAGGGGCAGCGCAATCGGTTGAGCTTCTATTAACCACGGGGCAAATCCGAACTTGCCAGGTAAGACCCGCCCGACATGGGCTACTCTGCATACGCGATAGGAAGCTCACGGTTGTTCAGGGGTACTTGACGCAGCCTATCTCACGACCGGAGTGTTCGACAGCGACGGTAAAGTATCAAGACGCTTGTTGATGCCGGTATGACTATCGACAACAATGCCGCACTCCTCGACGCCTGCGGCAACATCCGTCGGCCGCTTTGGATGGTAGACTATTTCCTTAACCGCGGCGCCTCAGTCAATGGTATTGATGGACAAGACGCCCCACTTTCTGTAGCGATGTTCCAACATCAAAAAGTGGAAAGGCTTCTAGAGAGGGGTGCGGATCTGAACAAGCTCAACAGCAGGGGCGAACTGCCAATCTTTGGTGCTGTTGCTAGCAACACCTGTCTGGGGCACCGAATCGCTCAAGCACCTAATTAGATATGGCGCGAAAGCTGAAGGCCCAAACTTGCTCCGTTGGGCGGCCGGCCAGTCATGCCCACCAGAAGTCCTTCAGATCTTGATTGATGCCGGTGCGGACTGCAACGGCAAAGGCAACGATGGAAAGACACCCCTCCAAGCTGCAATAGCATCTGTATCCGGAGTCGAGGGGAAGGTAGAGGTGCTGCTGAAAAACGGAGTAGACGTCCATGTTGGCCACATGTTGCACGAGGCAGCATGGGCGGCAGTGGTCGCCGGCTTTGACTCTCTCCAAACTTCTGGACGCTGGCGTGGCTATCAATGCACTCGACGACCAAAACAAGACCGCGCTACACTATGCGGCAGCGCGCGGAAGCTTTGAGAAGGTGACAGTTCTCTTGGAAAGAGGAGCAAACCCAACAATGGGGAAAGTCCTTTCTTGGCCGCCATCCGCTCTGGCCGTCACGACGTCGCTCAGGCACTGAATGCAGCCCGCAATAAGGCCAAGTAGTGCGTCCCGCCTCTGCCGCGTACGTAGGTGCTCCTACGGCTTGGTCAAGTCTTGCAAGAATGGTAAATATGATCATGGATTAGACAGAATCTATTGTCTATGGAGGCGTGCGTAGAGCGCATGCGTCACTAGATATATGTTGCTTCAAGGTCAGACCACGCTGCTACTCAGAGCATTCGACGAAAAAGATGCAATAATGGTATGGCCCAGGTACGGTAGCACTATGTTAGTGCGTAGGACCGACAAATTCAAACTGATTCCCCGATTTTCCGACCCTAGAACTAAAATGGGAAAGCGTCGGTACCCCACTGTATCGCTGCGAGGGGAAGCATCCACAGCAGGCCTCAGCATCAGGGACATCGAGGCCTCTGCCCAGTGCACTGGTCCCCGATCGAATCCGTGGGCTAAAGAGCACGCCGCGACGGCTGAAATAGATGGCCTCACATCAGCAGAATCGGGACCCGGCTACCAGCTCAGACTTGGTCCGCGACTCCCATCTCCAAGTGACCTTCGAAGCTGCAGCCGGCCTGACACACCACACTTACTACGTCGGCGGCCTCTAGGGTCACGGGGCCCCGTGCCTATAGCCCACACGGGGTGAACGGTAGATGCACGGGTCCGTACAAACCCCGCAAATGGCAGGTCTGCCATATCTCTCGGGCCTGATCGGCAATGGCAATGGGCTCTAGTCGAAGAAGGGCGGTCCGCTTCGGACCAACGATTGCAGAGAATTTTCAAGGCGAACACTCTGGTGGAGCTACTCGAGGGCAAAACCGCCGCAGAACTCGTTGGTGTCGCCCGAATATCACTCAAGCGTTGGGAAATGCGTTGGAAGAATGGGAAGCTCCCCCCGACTGAGGGAAGTATGAATGGTAGCAACGCAGATGGGTGTGATGCGGATGGGGGTGATGTGGGCCTTGCACTAACTGAGTAGAAGGGTGAAATTCGGAACTCAATAGACAAAGCAGAAGACAAGTCTTGCTGTGTACAAGTAGGGTTGTGGATATTGCAGATCTAGTGCATGAATTTTGACCTCAACTGTCCAGAAGGGTGATGCGACCGTGTAGCTGTAGCCAAGAATCTGAATTGAGTTCGGCCGCCTGCCCAAAAAAGGACAGTCGAGACAGTCCCGCCTCAAGGGATGTGGTTGATCTAGAGAAAAAAAAATACAATGCATTGAGAGATCGGCCGGATCTTCACGGAATGGAGGCATTCGTCAAGACGGAAACACCCTCGAGTAGAACCGTCGCTGAATCGGCGTCCATAAGAGGCTTGTTATGCGCTCAATAATGGGGTTTCGACACAAGGGGCAATGGGACTGTAACAAGGTGGGGGCTATATGGGGGCAAGGACAGGCTATTGAGTGATATGTGGGGGTTGAGTGGGCTCTTAGGGTTAGGGTTCCTGCCAATGGGGGATGGCCCCGTACATCTACCGATCCCCCTGCCAATGATATCGCTGGCTAAGCGCTGCGCTAACCCCATTTGCATATTGCCTTTATATTTATTTGTAAGAGTCCTCCGTTCATCAAGCCAGGCTCTTGGTCTAGTGGTATGATTCTCGCTTAGTATGCAGTCTCAATCTCAATCACATCGCATAGACATACTAACATAGAATAGGGGTATACTCTGAGTAAAAATGCGAGAGGTCCCGAGTTCGATCCTCGGAGAGCCCCCTATCTTTTTATCACTCCATTTCTTTTTCATCATTTTTAATTCTTTTTTAATTTGTATTTTAATAAGCATACTGACTGTGCCCTGTTGACTCAGCAGACCGCACATAAGGAGCAAATTTACATAGCTACCGCTCAGCGCCCTGCGGCGCGGTTTCGAACGTCGGCTTCGGTCGACCAACGGCAGCATGGTGCGACGCAGCGGGCGACATGCCGCGACAATCACCCAGCGGAACCTGACTACTCCATTGTGCCTCTTGCTGCCTCTTGATTGTCGTCTTATCCTTGGGTTGCGATCACGAGCTGTCTTAGATGAGACGCCCCGTCCTGCCTCATCGCGTGACCTGACTACGCGCTCGGGGCGCCGCCAACAGTGTTAATGTCAATAAAAGTACTTCTAAAAATTTGTCAGGTGACCCACGGAGGCGGAACAGGATGTCTCCGCCAGGTCTCCCTGGCCGGCTACATCGTCGAGACTGAGCCATGTGTGGTCCAGGCCAGCGGCAGTGTAGGTTAAAGGGTGATGGCCCCGTCTCTGGAAGGGGACGAAAGGGGTCAGAGATCAGTCTTTTCCGAATACAGGACCTACATTGTTCGCCGCAGAGACGCAGCGACGCCCCAGCTCCCAACCAGTGCTTTGGACCCGACCTTCAGTGGCTGACTTCTTCACTCTGGACGGACGCACCTAACATTATAGCTGTTTCATTTGATATCGTTGTGCCTAGGTTAGCATCTAGAAAGGCCACCGTGACGTTGTTCTAGTATTTTCGTACAATCTCCAAACAAGCAACATCAATGCCCATCTGTGCCATTAATTGCCTAAGCTACGTCACTTATGAAGTCCTTTAGAGACTTTAGGTCATATAGTAAGCTCCTCTAACTTCCGGTTTTGGTATCTACAGTGAGATGGTTGCAGTGGTGCAAGCATATCAATCGAGTATGATCCAAGTCTGTAATCTAGTTGAATGAAATCTCGTCCGACGTTCGCTGACGAGTAATCTGATTGATCGATACATCTCTTCTATTTGGAGCCGTACGAGCTTAGAAGTGATGAGGGTCGGTCTGACTCCAGTCCCATCAATTCTTTCCCTCTATCAGGAAGCCTCGAATGCGCGGCCAAGCCGAGATTGCTTTCATGCATTCTTTGGAAGATCGAATGCTTCCCTCAGAGCCAACCTCGCTCTCGACCAAGCTGAACATACTTAAATAATAGACGATGACTGACACCGTGATCCTATGCCAGGAAGGCCTGGCTTTCAAGCAGCCATTTGGCGGTAGCAGATGCGGAAATTACATATGCTGCGAGCGAGATCAGAGCTTGGCCGGCGCGGTGGGCGCCACGGCCAAATTTGGGAAAACTAACATCGCGATCGGTAGAACCATTGGACCTGCTAATCCTGACTAGTTCGCCCGCCGCCCGACTTGAATTCCTTCAACTCCTTCTCAAGTGGATTGATCAGATTGATTTATAAGCGGAGCCAGTAGGTTTCACCGACCAGCGAGGGAATTTCTTCCGACGGTAGCCTTGGCATATCCACCGTGATTACGACAATGCCGATCATCTGAGTGCAGAAGAGGTCAATAAATACTCCAAATACGTCCGTCAGTATTTTACCTATCACTAGAGACTTTTTATCGCCAGACAAAGCCACATTTCCAGGACATCTCCGGTCTAAATAACTATGTCGAATCTTCAATACTACGCGTATCCAGATCAGGGAGTTAAACTCCGCGAACAATTTTGGTACAGCCAAGCTGTTCGAATAGGCAACCGAATTGAATGTTCCGGCCAAGGTATGTCTGCGTCTGTCACTGGTTTCACTCGAGAGCCTCCGTTTCTCTTCGGCTTTCTAAATCGCTGCAGGCGGATGGGATCCAGCAACTGGCAAGCTGAAGGATGACCTCGTTGAGGAAGTTGATCAGCATTTGCAAACGTCGACCTTGCCCTTAAACATGCTGGTGGCAAGGGTTGGTGTCAAGTTTACCGAATCAACATGTATGTCACGGAGCTGGACAACAACACGCTGCTTGGCTGCGTGATTGAGAATCTTAAGAAATGGATGCCCGACCACCAGCCGCTACTAACTGCGGTTGGCGTATCAAAGCTCGGGGCAGGAGACTCTGCCGGCATGAGAATCGAGATTGAGGTGGTCGCTCACGATGAAGAAGGCACGGTGAGTGCCAGAGGGGTTTATGAGTCGGGGCCATCGTGCGTACGGAGGGAATTGTGTTATTGCAATCCACCGGCCACTTACCAAAGCTTCGAATCGCTTCAGATTCGAAGTCGACATTTTTGTTCCTTAAGGGTCGTTCTGGCGGCTAAGCATTCCTTTGCTTAAGCGAAAATTTTCTGTTGCCGACAGGGTAAATCGGCGGTCGTGACCCCCCACACATCGAGGCGCAGGCTGAGGCGTCTAGACCAGCGGCGTGATTATCGCTAGAAACCACGGACCGCTGTCGACGCTAGTTTTTGATGGATGTGAGTGTGGGAGACAGAAAGAATATTTCCGTCCGCGCTGTCCACTGACTGGCCATAGAATCACGGTCAACCAAAGTTGCAATCTTTGTTGTCTCGGCCCTTGTATTAAGTATGCAACCCCGCTGTCAACGAGCGAGGGAATCGGCGATGCAGATGTGTCTCCGATGCGGCTGATAATCTCGTGCTAAATGATACGCGGTCACGACGTCCTTGGGATCCTAGATTTCCTCCTTGGCGAGCATCGCCCGGGACCCTGCTAGTGCTGGTTTATTACCGTTGAAAGGGTACGCCAAAATTCACAGGCGGGCAGGTCCTGTGACGCACCCATGCAAGTCCCCGAATTAGCAACTCACGCAAGCTCCGAGCCGACACTGTGCAGGGATACCTCCAAACAAACTGCTCAAACCCGCTCTCGGTTGCGCCACTGCGTGATACAATCTGTCCAAACGGCGCAATGGGAATGCAAAAGAGCCTACATAAGGTCAGCTACGAGGCCACACTGGGATGTAGCGTCTTCGTCCCAGAAAGTCCCATTCATCACGAGGAGCGCGTCCAGCTAAGGGTGGATAAGCGATGAAGACGATCATCTACGTCGCCACGGCGATTGCCGCATGGTAAGCCCAGTCCAGTTCCTGGCGGGGTGCGTGCAACACCCGACGTTCCGTCAATGACGCCTTGTCTGATCTTTAAAACCCCTCCAGCACGGTCTCCACCCTCGCCCACGAGGGCTATGGCCATGAAACTAGCACGCAGAGCTCCTCAATTTCGGCCGCGCCGGTCCACGACCAATCCCCCAGCAGTGTAGCGAGCCCTATCATCATTGCGCCAACCAGCGCTGTTTCGATTCCCGCCAGTACCTCTTCCAGCTCGCTTCCAGCGCCGCACCCAACAGTAGTACTCTTGGCAGTTCTTCCAGTGCTGCAACTAGCGGTAGCCGTACAACAATCAGCAGCTCGAGCAGGACCACGGCAGCGGTAGTTGTGTCGGCTAATGCGGCTGGCGGTCGACCCGCACCGTTCTGGAGATGGTAATGTAGGCTAGCACGATATAGTATCTGGCAGTTCGTGAGTAATTTGGTGGTCACTGGCCATGAAACTACCCCTTCGAGGCCGGATATGTAGTCCTAGAAAGCCCCTCCTAGCACACTAGTGCTTCATCTAGGCAGCTTCGATTAGACAATGACCCCAAAATACTGAATAGAAATGGCATTTGCATACGGACTAGAACCCGTGTGCCAGGCCAACAGGCCACGGGTCTCCATCATCTTTTTGACAAGCCCAATCGCCAAATTATGTGCAGGGGTTTAGATCTCCTTAATTGCTTATATGCCGCTGTCTAACCTGTTTCCAGGTTTGGGGTGCTCTGCTCGTGCCGGGTATCCGGGCCGAGGCTCACAAGTAGGAAGCATCTGATTCGACGCATCTTAACATGGTGAGGCAGTTTGCGGTGATAATGTCGCTGCAAGCTGCGACTTCACCTCATTGGTCATTCAAATTCACTTCCGGTCTCTTTATATAGTCCTCAAAGCTCTGTGGCAATGTCTAGCGATCTTTCAGTCTCCCATAAGTCGCAGTGTGGCTCTCGTATTTGTGGTATGATTCATCGCGGCATGGCTTTGCGCTCGAAGCAATCGAAATTGCGCAGACAGCATAACACAATACAGATCATTGCTTTATTCGTAGAATTTATACTTCTGGTCGTTACGGCCGTCACTATTTGGTGGAAGTACAGACTCGAGTTTTGCGGTAGGATTCGGAAGCTGGCAGTGAGCGTGGATGGAATCCCAACTATCACACACAAATATCTTCACATAAGAACGGCAGGGAATTATCTGAGATCTCTATCGTATGGATTCAAGAGTGAGCAGTTCTTCTCAATGTTCGATTTCCTGATACCAACGCATTCATCCAATGGACCAGCCATTAGTTAACTACTGTTGTTGAATCAGCCAGAGCGACTCACTCCTAGCGCTGTTTATTCTAGAAACTGTGATCTGGCTTTCGAGAATTGCAGCTCTTCGTTTCAATGTGTTTGGATCGGTTTACCACGGGACTATATGACATTCTACTCGCCGGATTGTGGACGCACGGAATGACGGTACTGACAGTTGGCTATTCGACACGATCTGGGCCATACAATTCCCGTCCTTTATACATAGTCAAAGATTACCACGAAGTGAACGACGAGGACTGGGGGGTACGGCTATTGGCTAGAGCAACCTTCGCAGTTAGCCTGCTCTCGTGGTAGGCATGGCCGTCCCTTGAGAACTTGACGATGAATACTAAATGGTTGATGCCCTAAGGATTCTATACTTTGTTCGGTCGATCTTCTCCATTACGCAACTTGCATATCGTTGCGGACAGGAACGAGTCCTTGACCGTATGGCCGACATCATCTGCCGGCCGTGGCGTGCCGAAGAACAGCAGGACTTCTACGCGACTTGGGTAGGCCCGAGGAAGGCCGGATTTTTAATTCCGGCACACCCAAGTGTCGAGCTTGACGAAGAAGAACAGCAGTGATATGATCCGGGAAGGTTAAATGAGGATTGAGTCTTGGTCAGAAAATATTCCACGCAGCTAGCTACGATGGAGACTTTTTGAAGAGGCTTCCCCAACTTCTGCAATTGAACGCCGCAAAGCTTATATGCTGCTCAGGGCTTGCGAGTTACGGGAGTAAGATATGCGAGCAACGGCCCTTTTTTCCACAGGTTCCACCACCTTCTGGTTGATCCATGTCCGGCTTTCGTCAGCAATCCTCATGTCATAGTTGAAGATGACCCGCGCTAGAATAAGTCGCATTTCCGAGTAGGCCAAGCTGTTGGATGCTTAGCCGATGAAATCAATACGCAGATCAGATAATTAATGCTTACTTTCTTCCAACGCAGTTCCGAGGCCCTAAATGGAATGGCTGAGGCGTCTCGATTGTCGGCCTCAAAGCGGGGGTCGCCAAGAATCTCTCTGGATGGTACGAGAAGGGGTCTTTGAAGTGTACTTCGTTGTGATACAATGCCCATTGGTGAATGGCAACAACCGTCTGAGTCGTTAGTCAAAGCTTGCAGTAGAGACTTAGTAGAAACTGACTTGTTCGGGTATGAACCGACCAGCAATCATGCTTCCACCTGGCGGCACAACGCGTGGCAAACCGAGAGGGACAGGAGGGTACATGCGCATTGCTTCATCCAGACATGCAAGCATGTACGTCAACTTTGCAACTGACATCAAGTCAATCTCATCTTCGCTGGCAAACGTAGACCGTACTTCTTGCGTTAGTTTTTGCAAAGTC
>JAQNDB010008372.1:0-10450 GCA_029204045.2 Tillandsia leiboldiana | reverse complement strand
TTTCGATTTGTGCAAATGACATGGAGCGAACCTCTCGAGCTAAGCGAATGAGATTCAATATGTTAGCTTTGTACTTTGACTTCAAGGAGGCTTTGTTGACACTCGACATTTACAAATAGAATGTAACAGATGGAACAGGAAAAAAGTTTTGTTATAAGATAGTGGTCTTGTGTTGTCGCCACACTGTCAGTGCTGCTGTTCTCCCGGAATTCAGTGGAGTATTTATGTTGTCCTCATTCGAATGTAGTTCGTGGATAGTTTTCTTTGTTAGGTAATATTTTAATGTAATGGATGAGATAAATGTGTCGGTACATTGGTTGCCCAAGTTTTTCTTTTCAAGCTCTTTCTTTAATGTCAGGTTTTTTTTTTTTTTTTGGGCAAATTTGGACAGATGCTCAAACTTGCTTTTATTTAGTCCCAATTTGGTGTCTTTTCTAAACTTGCTGTTTACTTATTGATGGCAGATCGTAGAAAATCCTGTTGTTACCATACAATCAACCGATGGAGCTGCCCAGTCTGCAATACAATATTTTGAGAACATGAGGAACTTTCTTGTAGCTGTCGGTGAGATGAACCTCTTGACCTTTGAAGCATCCGATTTAGAAAAGGTTGGACATTCTAATTTTGATGAATTATGAGTTTATATGCTAATTACCTAAATAATATCGTTTTTTTTTAAGTCTTACTCTTTTTAACAGGGGGGATCATCAATTAAAGTCGTCGATTGCATCCTTGTCTCAAAGGGTATCACGAGTGGAAACAAGCAGGTGGAATTGGCATTTGGAGGTATGGGGGAATTGTTAAGATAACATCCTTAAATAAGAGGCTCCCTTCAAGTTTGCTCGGTGATGACAAAGGTCTACATGGGCCACCTGATAATCTACTTGGATACCCGACCAACAATTATTGGGATTTCTACATTTGCTCACTGAAGTCTTTCTTGAAGAGTCCAAAGCAGACGGTATTCTAAGCTCTCTCTTTGATCAGTTTGTGCTCCGACTCGTACGTGCATTTTTCACAGAATGGACTGAGCTGGAGGACTGCATTCGAATGAAATGGTAATTAAAATGCTCTTCCTTTTCTGTTTCACCAATGGACTGTAGATTTTATTCATCAGTTAGACAGATTTCTGAATTTTGGTTGTTTCTCGACTGTTTCTGTTCATATTCACCAAAAGCATAAGATTAGACCTCTCAATAGTTAGAACTAGCGTCCGTATAAAAGTTGCTGAGTTTTTTGTTGACTGGTTATTTAAAAGCTGGAATGGATTTTTTAACTATTCTAATGGTCATCATCATCAGGAGTGAAAGTATGATAATGTGCGGTACATCATCAGTCAAGCATCATCAACTTTGTTCATGTCCAAACAAATTAATCAAATATATAGACGTGGCAAAATACTAACTAATGCTAAGAGACACACGGTAAGGAAAAAAAAGAAAATTAAAGGCTGGAAAAATTTGCTAGTACAAGGCGATTAGTTGTTCATCTTTGCGATCTGGTAATATTTCAAAATTTAGTTGTGAGTAATGGCATGATTTTAAATGAGAAATGATTCGATGGAGAGATAAAATTTCAGGATAAAGATTTTAGGATTATTAAAAAAAAATGAATTAGGAGAATAACTGAGTGGTGCAAGTTACGCACAAGAAGGAAATCATAGTTTCTATGCATCACAGAGCCAGGAAATAGATCTATAGTACTTTTTATCCATCATATCATCCTGGAGTTTAAAGTGATTGATTAGAGTTGAATGCTTTTAATGAGGTGATCTATCTATTTGCATATATGTACTCGTATTTTTGCATATCCACCCCTATTTTGGCATTCTTATTTATTATTTTCCTGTATAATATTGTAGCTTATTGAAGTCATGCTCGAGCATGCTTTTAAAGAGTTCTCTGCACTGCTTGCAACTCAACGAAAATAAGGTAATATCAGCTAACGATTTATTCTCCTACTAATTATTTAAGTAGTTTGGATGGAGGTTAGATACAGCTATAATCATGTTTTGCTGTCGTTAGTTTCTATTTTCTTCCACAATGAATTTTACACAAGAATCACAAAATGCTTCTGGCAATAGAGGAAGACAAAGCTGCTCTTCAATGTTTTTTCAAAGTAAATTGTGTTTAGTTTGATATAAAAGTTTTATGAAGCTATTATGTGTATTTTATATAAAAATAAGGGCAAATTTTGCACTTTTTGTGGTGAAGAAATTAGAACGAAGCATGTTCAATGACAGTTAATCATGCTACGTTTCCTCTCTCAGTACAAAATATATTTTGATTTGTTTTTTAATTTGGATGTGATATTATCATGGTTTACCTGAATTCCTTACCTTTTTAAGATTGCTGAACTTTTTTGTAAGTAATGTTCACAGGGAATGTTTTCATTGTATTGTACTATTTAGTAAAATCATTAGGTAACCATCTTGCTTTTTTGGTTTTGTTGTTTGATGTGTAAACTTTAAATGTGGCAACCTGATGATAGAGATAGGAATTTAGTTGCCATTTATATTGCCGTTTTTTGCATCCCTTATTAACAAAACTAACCATGTAAAATAGGGAGGAAGTTGATATCTTGATAAACTTGATTAGAAATTTATGAAATGTTAGTCAGAATTGCAACGAGCCATACTTAATTACGATAGTATTTCATATTTAAGAGAAATGTGTAATCTAGATTGTTTCATGTTGTTTTGATCTTATTTGACTTCTTTGACAGTTAGAGTTGCTTTTGAAGAAAATGATAAAGGATGGTGATAAAGCTATTCCAAAAGCAGAGTTTAGAGAAGCAGTTTTGAGGCATCTAAAAGAAAACAGTGATGAAATGTCATCTTGCTTAAAGATTTCTAACAATGGCCATTCAAATCCAGATAAAGAAGAAAGAGTTGACTACCAACAGAAACAGTTGCAGTAAAGAACTTTGCTAAGTTACATAAAATGAAAGGTCTATCAACTCGGCAGGCGTCCTTTTCATGTTCAATTAATTGAGAATTGCTATCTTAATAATATACTGGTTACTTTACAGAACATAATTTTTCCAATGTATGGAGACTAGCCCTAAAGTTATCAACTATTAGAAAAAATTGATGGAAATCATACTACTAATTTCTAACACAAGATCAGAGATTGGCACAAAGTCCACAGTAGTAATCAATTATTCAGATTATTCATGATAATGTTTTCTTGTTTATTGCTTTCTATTTGAAGAACTGTGCTCCCAGCAAAATTTCATATATATATATATATATATATATATATATATATATATATATAATATATATATATATATATATATATATATATATATATATAGTAGAGCTATATACTTTCAAAAGTACAAGCTCATTCATGCTTGTGAATTTTTGACCATAGGATTTGTATTAGAATTTGTACAATTGTACTTTCTTCTCTCTCTTCTTAAATGTCTTTACAATAACACGGATCCCAATACAAATCCTATGGTAAAAAATTCACAAGTATGGATGAGCTTATACTTTTGAAAGTATATAAGCTCTACTCTATATTATATATATATATATATATATGCAGTGGAGCTAGAATACTATTGATAGTATAGGAATAGGGTTTACTATCAACTTTTTGACCATTGGATGTCTAGGGTTTAGTGGGGGTTGTGGAATAGTAATAATTTAAGGATGAAAAAGTTGATAGTAAACACTATTCATATATTATCAGTAGTATACTAGGTGAACTCTCTCTCTCTCTCTCTCTCTCTCTCTCTCTTTATATATATATATATATATATATATATATATATATATATATATATATATTATATATATATATATATATATATGAGTAGGGCTTATATACTGTCAAAAGCACAAGCCTTAAATATGCTTGTGAATTTTTTACCATTGAATTTGCATTGAGATCCGTGCTATTGTAAAGTCAACTAAAGAGAGAGAAAGAGAAAGTACAATAGCACGGATCTTAATGCAAATTCAATAGTAAAAAAATCACAAGCATAGTTAGGCTTGTGCTTTTGAAAGTATATAAGCTCTACTCTATATATATATATATATATATATTAGTCAAAGCCCTGAATTTTGATACTTTGTGGATAAGTTGTTATTTCAGCAACATGTAAGAATCATTTAAACCCAGCAGATTTGATTACTGTATGGCATTTTAGGCTGATGATCTTGGATACCACGAATATTTAAATGTGGGCGTTATTCATGTTTGTATCTTTCCGTCTCCACAATTGTTTTTTTAAAACTGATTCCTGCAGTTAAATTTTAACCAGATAGGTACATATGAGAATTTTTTTTTTTTTTTTTGAGAGAAAGGTAGCATGCTACCCGCTTCGTTTATTTTTGAAATAAATTTAGCTGGAAATGTGAAGCAACTAGGCTTCGAACTCGGGACCTCGGATATCAACCACTAAGCCCTTTGCCACTTGCGCTAGGGACGGTTGATACATAAGAGAATATATTAACTCACATAATGCAGAGTTTAAATTTTTTTTCTAATGTTCTTTTCAGAAGTTGAAATTATCTTCTATGAAATGAAACTCGAAATCGAATCCAGTCGAAAGAAATGGGAAGAAGACCTTAGAAACCTTGGTGAGAATCATGTTCTATGTGATATTTATTTTAATACTTTTAGTTGTTTATCTGACTCTAGTTGTTCTTCTTATTTTCTCAGAACACCAAGTGCAAGCTCTTAAACAAAACTCTTCTTCCTACTATAAGTTGCTTGAGGAAAACCGTTTGCTTTATAATCAAGTGCAAGATCTTAAAGGTAATTGCAAGACAGATTTCTCCATCATTTCATTAGTTTTTATGTGTTATGATTTTAATTCATGTATTTTGGGATGTAAATACAGGAAACATTAGGGTGTATTGTAGAGTGAAGCCTTTCTTAAAGAGGCATCCTGATGAAAGATCTGTTGTTGATCATATTGGAGAAAATGGAGACATTATAATTGCGAATCCTCAAAAGCAAGGGAAGGACGGAAGAAGATATTCTCATTTAACAAAGTATTTGGAGTTAGTGCCACCCAATGTATGGTAACCATTTTAGACTTCGGTATTTTATGTTGGGCAACAGAATTTTGCTGCTACAATTTGTTCTGAATCAGGACATTTACCCAAGCAACATTATTCACTCATTTTATTTTTATTTGTTGCAGCTGAAGTGTTTGTAGACACCCAGCCTTAATCAGATCTGTGATGGACGGCTTCAATGTCTGTATATTTGCATACGGACAGACAGGCTCTGGAAAAACATATACAATGGTACTCTCAATGAGAAATAGTAGTTTCTTTCATGCTACCTTTCACAGCTCATCCCTCCATCAGATTGCAATTTTTGAATTTCTGCCACAAAAAGATATTACGCCTTTTTCTGGTAATTTAACCAGATAATATCTTGGCTTTGCCTAATCCCATCTCATAGTTGCCCTCTTTTTTTCACTATACTTGTCCCTCGTTAACATTCTGTTGATTGATGGAAAGGAAGGGGTGTCTGCGTGCATCTGTGTGTACCTGCTGTTTTACCTCTTTTATTGATTATCTTCTTATTCTAGTTCTTGCGACATTCACTTTCAGTTCGGATGTTCAGGACAAAAAGAATTCATTTGTTCGCCTCGTGATACTTTAATTCTGTATTTAGTATTTCTTTGTTTGAATTCCACATCGTAATGCTTAATTTTGCTTCTTTAGAGTGGTCCAGACTTAATGGCCGAGGACACATGGGGTGTGAACATCGAGCTCTGGATGATCTATTCCGCATGTCAAAATCAAGGGCGGATAACATCATATATGACGTCAGTGTCCAGATGATTGAAATATACAATGAACAAGTGAGGGATCTCTTGGTAGCTGACGGCACAAACAGGAGATATCCTTTTACTATACATGCCATTTTGTAGAGCTCTTGTAGGAGAAATTATGTTTCCTGAAATATTGTCTTCTTCTGAAACACTTGTTATCTCGAATCTTAATCTTGGAAATTATAAGCTAACAACATTTCTGCCAGCAACCAACTTTATTCTTGGATGTTCATCATTTGTTCAATTTCCTAACGTTTGACACACTAGAGATAAGGAACAATTCTCAACTGAACGGCCTCAACATTCCAGATGCAAGTTTGATCCCTGTGAAGTGCACTAAGGATGTTTTAGAATTGATGAAAATTGGTCAGGGAAATCGTGCTGTTGGAGCTACCGCCCTTAATGAGCGTAGCAGCCGTTCCCATAGGTACTATACAATTGCTGTATTGCTTTGTCAACTTCTGCAGGGTTAAACAATTATCTTTTTGTCCAGTATACTGCAAATATCTTGTGATTCAAGCAACCATCGAACAGATTATATAGTCCAATATCTTGTGATTCTAAGCAACCATCGAACAGATTATATAGTCCAATATCTTGTGATTCTAAGCAACCATCGAACAGATTATATAGTCCAATGCTCCAGTAATGGGGTGGAAATTGAAGGACTATTCAATGTATTAAGTAGCATATATATATATATTGGTAACTATTGGTAACAAACTGGCTCCGTTGCTTTCGATTTGTTTTCGATAATGGAGCCTCCAAATCGGCGATCAGTATCATTAAATATG
Source organism: Tillandsia leiboldiana (assembly GCA_029204045.2). Lineage (NCBI taxonomy): Eukaryota > Viridiplantae > Streptophyta > Magnoliopsida > Poales > Bromeliaceae > Tillandsia > Tillandsia leiboldiana. The sequence continues at coordinate 3,851 of JAQNDB010008372.1, read as the reverse complement.
ATCTATATCTTTTGAAGTATCTAGAAACCAAATTTCAAATCTTTTCGAAATTATTGATCTAATGATCAAAGGATTGCAAAATTTGTAATTAATAGTCGATATAAGGCATTTTCTTATTTAACGGTGTAAAGAAACCTAAATCAATTAATTTTGGTGAGAAAATTCTTTGCACTATTTAAAACAAAATCTATACTCTTGATCTTGATTACAAGACTCCTATCATCACTTTTTGAAGGATATTGTTTTTCAGCCATTCATTTTTGTGTCCATTAGATGGAGAAGAGAACAATATCGGAAAAGTATGAAATTTGATTCTAGATAGCTTAAATGATTTAGATCATGTTCAACAGTTTGATCGTCAATTTGGAAGTTCCATCATCGAAAATAAATTGATAGCAACGGAGCTTGTTTGCCAGCCCAACTATACACGCGCGCACACACACACACATATATATATATGAGTAATTATGTTACATAATTTCTGAATTAAAAGAAGAGGGAAGCGCTGCATGTTGTATTGAGGAAATGAATGGGAGTATGTATGAGAGGGAGTTGCAATAGATGCTTGTGAATAATGAGGGTTCAGACTGAAAGAGGATAGAAATTAGTAGTATTTGATGGTTTGCTTGTTTTAAATTCCCTTCCTGATCTAAAGTAAGTTGGTTAACAGTATTTTCTTAGTGAAATATACATATGAAGCCACTTTCTAACTGATGACACTTCACAAAAGTTTCCTTAAATATATTCCCTAGATTGTTAAGAAGCTGATAAATTTTTCATTTGATTTGTATTCTAGAAGTTTTATTATGCTTTTTAGGATCACTAGTCATACTAATCATTTGACAGTTCTGCTTTTAAATAGTGTGTTAACAGTTCACATCCATGGGAAGGAACTAGTTTCTGGCTCTACCATAAGAGGCTGTCTTCATCTAGTAGATCTCGCAGGGAGTGAGAGGTGGACAAGTCCGAAGCTACAGGAGAAAGATTAAAGGAGGCCAGCATATAAACAGATCGCTTTCTGCTCTTGGAGATGTAATCTCTGCACTTGCACAGAAAAGCCCTCACATTCCGTACAGAAATAGCAAGCTAACACAAGTACTACAAGATGCTTTAGGTCCGTGATGTTCATTTTTCTTTGTAGTCTTTCGACATTTGTGTTCTTATATTTGTCCAATTCACAGAGTGCGCGCATGGTTGAACTAACATGGGCTATATGCCTATATACTCTATTATGGAATATACCTTTTGATGGATGCCTTGTTTAAGCTCCGGCAAGTGTGGTGAGAAAAGTGAGAGAAGGAAATGTCTCACCCTTGTGAAGGAAATTTCTTTATTCTTCATTTCCTTTTTTCTTTTTATTAACTGATTTTATTAGGGAGATTTTGGGCATTTTTTATCATTTTGTTTAGTTTGATGAGTGAATCTGTATTTTTGTAGGAAGGCATGATTATACATGGTGATGCAAAATTTACTGACCTTTTTCGTGCATATTGGTATATTTGACGTGCATATTTCATTGTTTAACAAGTTTGAAAACTGCAATCCTATTATACTGCATTAGTTATAAAGGAGGATGGAAATGTGATTTGTATTAGAGGCAAACTGAGCCATCGTGTATTACCATTTTTAAATACAATAGCGTGAGTTTTGGATCAATAGCTCTAGTCAAGTCTATTTCTGTCGCTGCTAACCATCTTTAATTGTTGCAGGTGGCCAAGCTAAAACTTTGATGTTTGTACATATAAACCCTGAAGTAGATGCATTTGGAGAAACAATCAGCACACTGAAGTTTGCAGAGCGTGTGTCGTTGATAGAGCTGGGCGCTGCTCGTGTTAATAAGGAATCAGGACAAGTTAAAGAGCTAAAAGAAGAGGTTGCTTTCTTGCATTCTAGTTAAAATTTCCTTTTCTTTTTTTGTTTTAATAAACTCAGATGCGATTTCCAAACTGTCCAGGTCTTTAGACTAAAATCAGCACTAGAGAGTAAGGAATCCGAGGTAGCTCAATTGAAAGATTTTAACCGTCGAAGTGCTTCTGAAGTGTGGCATTCTAGAGCAAGATCTCCTGCTGCTGTTGTCATGACGTCAAAACCTGAAGATAATTCATTTTGGTGGTGACATTAGAAGAATTGAGGTATCACATTAAAGTCCTTACGTAATATTTTCTTACAAACTGGTACTCTAGGACTCACAATATGAGCTTACATATCTATAGATGATTTTATCTTTAACTTGTATAGAATTTTGAAAATTGGCACCCTCTTTTCCTCTTTATTTCTGAATCTGTAAAGCATGATGACTATGAACGATAAATTTGATTTGGACATGAGAACATTATTATAGCCCTTGCAAACAAACAAAACATCTTTAGTGCTGACAATGTTTTTATTCACTGCTGCGTAGCCCATAAGCTCGTCTTCAGGGAAACAGAGACCCAATTTTCTTCACCATTGTTGGCGAAAGAACTTAATGAGAAGTCACCTATTATTTCTGGAGAAGGCGGCATGAACCCTAGAAAGGTAAGGCCACCGTCTCCTCAAGTAAGAATCTCATTTTCTGCCGATCGGGCCAGCATTTTAAAGAGCAAGCCAAAATTCGAAAGCATCAGTGACAAGCCAGTACCGAAGCTACAATCTCCAAATAAAGCGCTGACCAACAATTCGAATTCGACACTTCCATCAGTTCTATCTAATAAGAGTTTGAGCAAATATTGGGGCCCACAAGAAAATGGCAATGTGAAGGGGGATCTGCCTGAATTGGATGAACAACAGCACAAGGCCGAGAAAGATCGTAGTAGGATAAAGGCCATGCATCAGAAACCAGATGGATTCAGACTAATATGGATATGAGGATGAAGGCAGGAGCAAGAAAGATAAGTAGTGATTCATCTGAAACAGAAAACAAAGAGTTTGCTGTTGTTGATTCCATTTTAAATGGTAATTCTAAGGTAAAGAAGTTTCAGCGGCACTCGACGAGGATATCCCAGAACATCGAGCGCAGGTATGCTTGCTACTTCTCACTTAATTGTATATTGCCTTTGATTTTTTTTTCATCAATCTAATGTTGCTTGTTTTGATATACTTCTTTGGTCACTCTGTGTTCCTTCTGTTATATTGGCCGTTTTGCATATAAGATTCACTCTTTTTCGGTTTTTGTACGTTCGGCCCCTCTTCCGCCCTTTGACAACTTTCTATCAAATATTATTCATAGACCAAAATACCCCTGATAGAAATGTTACTACACTCTACTACACATTCAATGTAAGAGGGCTACTGGCATTTTTGTCCCTAAACGAGATAGTCAGCCAAGAAGTTAGTTGTGAATTCCAAAAAGGTAGATTGAAGGGTCAAAATTTTAAAAAAAGAAGATGAATTATTGTTGCAGAAACTTCTTTTTCAGTGTGCTTAGAAGAATTTTATTTCTACAGGAACCTTACGGCGGGAAATGGAACTACTGTCAGATGAAAAGCATGAAAATAAGCCCTTGAATGCTGAAAAAGCCAACACTTGTGAACCCGAAAGCAGGCGAAGTCGATCTTGCCTCGTGGAAAACTTACACCATCTTGAAAATTTTAGGCTCTTTAGTTACAAGAAATCGAGGATTACATTTCCTTGAAGCTGCTGATTTATAGGGATCTTTGTACTCATTGAAATTTATTCATAATTAGATTGTAAGTTATAGATAAAAATTTCACTATGATATGTTGTGTAAGCTTAAAAAGTTCCTAAGGTACCCCATGGTCTAAGCTGCGAGCACACAATTGTTCTCTAAAGCTTCCCTATAATGCTTGGCCTAAACCCTTATCTAGTGCTCTTAGGTTACCAAATTTTGTGTTCGATTATATCTCTTGTAG